>PVIH01004975.1:0-131094 GCA_004025045.1 Sigmodon hispidus | reverse complement strand
CCCCATCAGAGGACACAGGGAACCATGGGTTATCAGTCCCCATCAGAGGATACAGGGAATCATGGGTTATCAGTCCCCATCAGAGGACACAGGGAACCATGGGTTATCAGCCCCCATCAGAGGGCTCAGGGAACCATGGGTTATCAGCCCCCATCAGAGGGCTCAGGGAACCATGGGTTATCAGCCCCCATCAGAGGACACAGGGAATCATGGGTTATCAGTTTCCATCAGAGGGCACAGGGAACCATGGGTTATACCCTCAGGGAGCCCCAAGCCCTGGAATAATGTCTGATGCCAGCCAGGGGTTGTAATGACAGAGAGGACACTGGTCTCTGGAAGGACTCCACCGATATAAGATATAACAAAAGGGTACTTGTGGACACAAAAGGCAGGAATTGCCTACATGTCTCTTGGTGCCTGAAGGAACTCTGAAGAGGTTTTCTTTTTCTTTCCTTTCTTTTTCTTCACACTTCTCTACTTTTTAACCTTTTTCTAGACAGCAAGTATCTAATAAAAGCAGGGGGAGTAACTCTAAAAAAGTGTTGTTTTCTTAAAAAAAAAAAAAACTTAAAATATGTCAAAGCATTGCTTTCAGTTCTTTCTATGGCTTTTGTTTGTTTATTCTGAGACAGTCTCATGTAGCTGAGGCTGACCTCAAATTCACTCTAAAACCAAGGATGTTTTTATCCTGATCCTCCTGACTCCTCCCCCTGAAGATACTTTACCAACTGAGCTACACACAGCCAGACCACGCCTTTACTTCTTTTTTTTTTTTTTTTAAAAAAAAACTTTATTTATTTGCCTTGGTGTTTGCATGGAACTGGAACTACAGACAGTTGTTAGCTGCCATGTGGGTGCTGGGAATCGAACCCGGGTCCTCTGGAAGAGCAGACGGTGCTCTTAACCACTGAGCCATCTCTCCAGCCCCACGCCTTTACTTCTAGATAGTTCCTTGGCCTTGTTTCTTCTCTTTTGTTGGGATAGTCTCACTATGTAGACCAGGCTGGCCTTGAGCTCAGAGAGATCCGCCTGGCTCTGCCCCTGAGTGCTGGGATCAAAGGTGTGCGCCAACACAACTGGCCCTACTGTCTTTTCAATCCATGTCCTTTTTGTCTATTCCCCTTTTTTTCTAAAATTAAGTTGTTAACAAGCATAAAAACAGAGCAGGAAGTAAATTACAGCAGTTGCCTTACATGCGGGGCTTATGGCCACAAGAGGGCGACATTGACAAAGTCAAAGCTACTGTCAAGATTCAATTTCTAGAGCTGATTTGGGGGTGGCACCCTCTAAACCAGATGCCAAGGTGACATGCTCAGTAACAAGGCACTGAGTGACCCCATGACCTGATCAGGCACAAAAAGACTGGTGTCCACTGTAAGGAGGGTCGATGCAGGGCTAGAAGAAAATCCAGCCAGGGCTCAGCTCCAGGACTCAGAGCAACTTGGCTTCCTCTGGATGGTTCCGGTGTTGGTGCCACTGATAATGAGGATGGGGCTCCCATCTGAAGTACAGAGAATGGAGCCTGGTACCCAACGGGTGCCACTATCCGTGCAGAGCTGTCCCTGGGACATGCAGTTGGTCAGCTTCCTATGTCTTCCCTTCAGAGGAAGTGTTGGGGTTGGCAGAGAACTCCAACATGACCCAAGGCAGATTTTGCTTCAGCATCAGAGAAAAACACAACAAAAGCCTAATCTATCCTGTTCCTGTCTGGTCTCACTGCTTGGTAACTGTCATAGGCTTTTGGCGGCTGCGCAGCCACGGTGAGATTGGACACCCTTTAAAAAAGCTCCACATGTACTCCCAAATAAAACACTTCAGAGGACCTCTTGGCTCTAATTTCTGCTCCTCGTACTAGCAAGGCTCGACCCCTTCCCAAGCCTCAGGCAGCCTGGCCTCACCTAACGAACGAGAACAAGAACACTGAAAGCACATGTACTCTGCACACGAGAGCGTCCACCCATGTACACACGTGTATTCAGACACTCATTAACCAAGCTGTGCTGGCCCGGACCCTCCAGGAGTTAAAGCCAGGGGATTTATGATGGGAGCCCCATATCCCTACTGACAATGACCTGTGCCTTTTGTATATGTGGATCAAAGGAACCATGAACTTACTTCTGGAATGTGGGGCAGTAGATGGAGGGAATAGTCAGCTTTGGAGAGAAACTATTCTCGGCTCTGGCTTTTGAGCCCCGCCCCCCAGTCTCAGCTTCATTCCCCATCATCTGAGCCCCTCCTGAGACACAGAACTGTCAGGCAGTAAAAGGCAGATGTGACCAACAAGTTCCCATGACTGGGGCACCTGTGGCACAGCCCATGCCCATGTACTGGTGGGTACTCACTAATCTTGCAGGGGGGTATCACCTCCAGGCACTCCTTGTGTGCTCCAACGCCACATCTGGTACACAGGTAACCCTGGTAGAAGGTACCCCTATGAGGGGGAGGGTGGGAAGTGAGGTGGGGGTGCGGCTCCCCACAGGCTCAGCCACATTTATCACCCTGATAGAAACCTCTCAGTGTACCTGGTGGTCTGCCCTAGAGCACCCCCAAAACACCTGCTCTCCCCTGATCACCCCAGCCTGACCCCTCACGCTCCCCAGTGGACCAAACTCTCTGTGGGACCCAAACATCTGATGGCCTTGGCTGCTGACGCTATTGATTATTCCCCTGGCTCTACGAGACATCATATGCGGCCTGGGTGCCATGGTGTCACAGGGCAGCTGAATAGAGTGTCCTGGAGCCCAGAGAGCCTGTGGTTGAGTGGGCAGAGACCTACCTGAGGAACATCTTACAGGCTTTGCAGTTGGTGGTCTTGTCAAACGTGTACATCTGGAAGCTATGATGGTTGGCATTGGCCTTGTCTGGCTTGATGTTTGACCTAGAGAAAGGAGAGAGTAGGCACTCCATGGCCATGAGAACACAGTGACAACTACATAAAGGCCCTGGCTGCACACACCAGGAGCCTGCATTCCAGCTTGTGTCTCCCCACACATGGCAGGGTGAGGCTGAAGGTCACTGAAAATGGCCCAGGAGTGTCAGACTAAGCATGTATATGCAGTGTCTCTCCTTGCCCATTGTTTTCCTTTCTGAGGTTTTACCCACAATTCAAAGTGGACTAAAAAAATTACATGGAAAATTCCAGAACTGAGCAGCTTACAGGATAATGCTCCTGTTGTGGCCTTTCTCTTATACCTGTATCTCATCATGTGGAAAGCCTCATGGAGTGGTACACACCCGCCCCTTCTGCCCTCCATCTACTTTCTCTGCTCTATGTACCGGGGTGCCCCTTCAACTTCATGTGACACTGTTCTGAGACTTTCAAGCAAAGACAAACCCCCAGTGGGCCCTGAGGAGCAGCTCCAGGTCACCCTTTACCAGTTACCACCGAGCTGTCAAGTGTGAGGTGAAGCTTGGAAGGTGAGGCTCATCTCCTAGGAACCTGATGTCACCTGAGACATCTGGGAGATACAGCTAGGGCCTGCTGGTGTCCCACGGAAAAGGAGCTTGTGTCACACTGAGAAGGTTAGCAGGCCAGAGGCTCCAGCCCAAACTCACATGGCCATCTCAAACTGCTCCATCCACTTCCGCTTCATGTCCTCCGTCTTGCAGAAGAACTGGAAGCCTTGCTTCCCTTGGAGGTGAATCAGGTAGAAGCCGTAGGACCACTGTAGGGAAGAGGCATGCTAGCAGCTAGCATGGTTTTGGACACTACCAGGTACACACAAGTTCTCTTATGGGTACTGTATGTGTATGTGTGTGGGCCTATGCTTGTGCATAACATGCTCGTGTGTGTGTGTGTGTGTGTGTGTGTGTGTGTGTGTGTGTGTGTGTCTGTGTGCGCGTACACTCTTGCCTGGTTGCATGTCTGTATATGCATGTGTCCTCCCACATGCGAGCATGTGGGTGTCCTGTGCTCTTTCCTGAGCAGGCTAGGGCTCTCATGTGTGAAAGTACATAGGAACTTGTGTCTATACATGTGGCTGGCCTTGTGACCACATACACATGTGCTTTCCTATATAAACATGTGTGCATGTACTGTGCCTATGTACATGGGTACTTGTCTGCTTTCCTAAATATAGAAGTGTTTATATATGTATACCCAAGCTGGTGTATGGGTGTCCATAGCCCCTTTCACATGTGTGTACATTATGTGTTCAGATCTGTAGGTCATGTTCTGCACATGGATTCATGTATACAGGTGTGTACATAGTGCTGTGTGTTCATGTATGTATGCATGTATGTGTACAGGGATCCTGTTATACTCATATGCATGTATGTGGGGAGCCCTGTTGTGTGCACTTGTGTATATGGGGGCCCTGCTATATGCATGTATGTGTGTATCCTGCTGTGTATACATGCATGCATCTGGGAGCTATTGTGCCCATGCATGTGTGTGTATGTATCGTGGGACCCTGCTGTGTGTACTTGTGTGTGTGTGTGTGTGTGTGTGTGTGTGTGTGTGTGTGTGTTTTATGCATGTTGTGGGTATGGCAGCCCAAGCTTGGGACCCACCTTCTAACAATGTCCCACCCTTCTTCCACCCATTCATGGGTTACTTCAACCCAAATCCCTCCCATCCCAGGGACTCCCCAGGAGCCGGTACTCAGGAACCAGCCTAAGGCCCTTCTACAGCCCCACCCACCCACTTTCATTTCCTGGACTTAAAAGAAAAAAAAAAAACCAAAAAGTAAAACAAAAATCAGAACCCTGAGTAAAACAATAGGAAGAACAAAGGCTGGGGTCAGATGGTTGAGGGTCTGACCAAACCGAGCAAGCCAGCAGCTGGCTCCACCCACTGGCCTGGCCAGTACTCCAGGCTTGAGAAGGGAGCTTCTGGTAAAGAGCAGCCTGGTCTGCTAGAAGTGGAGGGATGGAGAGAGGGAGAAGGGGGAGATGAAGAGGGGAACGTGGACAAGGGGAGGGAGAGGCAGGGAGGGTGGTCAGGCAGAGATCATGTGACCCCTGACTGTCACCTCTCAGGAAGGAGGAGAGTAGATAGGATTCCAGGTCACTCCTTCTGCAAACCTTTTGGTAGGGGGGGTGGGGGGAGCACACCAGGGGCTTACCATCTTCCCATGAGACTAAGAAGCATGAAGAGGAAAGGAAACGGAAAGACAGGTCATTAAGAGGCTTGGCTGGCCCTGGATGCACTGCAGCCTGGGGAAACTGATAGCCCTGGATGGTGAGATCCAACTCTGTCCCGCACTCTGGGCTCTTCTCCCCAAAGCTGGACAAGAAGCCTGGAGCTTGGAGAGTAGCCCTGATCACTGTCTCTTGCTTCAGACACCGGGGCTAGGAGGAGCCTGTGCATAGTGGGCCTCTACCCTGCGTGGGAACTTGCAGGTCAGGGCCCTTACTGGCTGGACTCCCATCCCCAACCCAGCCTGGGGCTATACACAGAAGGTGCTGTGTTGAGAATTCTCAGAGAAGCAAGACAGTCTGCTGTGCATCCCATCCCCTCCTGGCCACAGTCATAACCACAATACCCATAGCCCCACTCCCTTTACCCATGGACGATCCTCCTGCAGGCCTCGTCCACTGGCCTCCAGAACCTGACCAATCACAAATCAGCCCCCAGCAAACGAGGCAGAGGAGGAATGGAGGAAAGGCTTGCTTGTGTCTTACAAGAAACACACAATGAGGAACTAGAGTCAGGTCCACTAAGACTGAAAGTCGAGGCTAAGAACTGGGCCCTTACTGGTGCCCTAAGCAAGGCCTCTTCCTCTGCTGCTGGGGAGCTGGGGTCCTAAGAGTGCCTACCATGCACCATGGGAAACATCGGCCACAGTCATGACAGCTGTAGGGCTTCTAAGGGGCCCGGGAGACCAGCCAGGCCTCAGCCAGTACAAACTGGTAACAACTAGTACCTTAAAACATGTGCTCCTAACCACTTCTGCATAAGCCAACCAGGGGTCTGAGCCTGGGGTCTTGACAGGGACAGGGGCAACATTCTTAGACCATCAAAAGACCAGCAAATCAAAGCCCTTTCCCCTGGCCCAGGGGAGGGTCTGGGGAAAAGGTACTTAAGGTATTCTCCTCCATAATAAAAGTGGACTTGCTTATTTCAACTTGAGGCTGTGTGGTTGCTTCTGTACCATCTTTTGGCCCTCCCCCAGGGGTAAAAAGCAGGACCCTGAGCATACAAGGAACCCTGACTCCTGGCCCCAAACCAAGGTCACCCCAACAGATGACAAAGGGTCTTCCTGCAAAGCTAGCAGGCTCAGCTTCCACCAACACTGAACGAGCTCTCCCTGGGGTCAGGACATGATGCCTATCCCTCCAGATCAGGACCCACCTTCTTGACGTCCTTGTTGTGCATAGGGTCATCAGTCATCTTGTGGAAGAGAAGCTCAATGACCTCCTTCAGCTCATAGCTGTAGCCCTTCCTCTTACACACGATAACCACCTTGTCAAACAGGAACAGGTACCTGGCCAGATAGTGCATCGAGTGTCAGCACAGCCATGCTGTGTGAAGGGCCTGTATTCCCATCAGAGACCAGTCAGCCTGTCAGACCAGCAAGGCCAAGGCCTGCACATGCTGTCCACTCTCCAAGGAGAGGTCCTTCCTTCTGCCTGGTCAACCAGGCACAGGGACTCTTGGTCAGGACTCCGCTATTCCCATAAAGCCTTCCTCAGTGCCACCTCCATGCAGAAGGTCCTCAGTCCTCTACCTTGACTTCCCTTGGAAAACTGTTCAAAGGTCATAGCCAATTCTTTCTTCTGTGGCCCCAGAACCCAAGTCTGCTGTGAACCCATCCCTCACAGATGCCCGACTGGATCCAACTTCCCCACCACCTGCTATTGGCTCGCATGAGGACACTAGGCAGTGAGTTCCTGTGGACTCTCAGTCAGCTCCCTGAAGCCTATGAGCTGGAGATCAGACCTTCCAGCTCCTAGACTGTCTCCCAGCTCCGCTCAGCGCCCACCACAGGCAGGGCAGTGCCTTTGTGCGGCCTCTGCTGACTGATATGACAGGCACACAGAGGCTTGTGCGGAGAAGATTACGTCATCAGAACAGAGCTGTGTACAGTCTACTGAGCTGCTGTTCCTCACGCAGGAAGGTCTACTTCGGGCCACCTGGGAGTGGGGTCCCTGAGCCAGAGGGCCAGCCTGGGATGGGGTACCCCTCTAACCCTGCTCACCTGTCTTGTTTGGTGTGGTTGACTATGGACCGGACTTTCAGCTCCCCATCAATCTTCGGCCTCCCAAATTCTTCCAGCTTCACTTGCTGGGAAAAGCAATGACTGTTAGCCTGAGGGCAGGTGACCTTTGCTTTACTCGACAGGGAAGCAAGACCAGGGAAATGTGCCAGTGGTGACTGGATAGTGCTCAGGAGGAGGCAGCCCCAGGCCATTATGGACCTGAGCCAAGCCTGTCCCCTCCTAGGGGACACAATTGGGACTCTCCCTTGAGCCCTGGGAACAAAGGGCAATTGATGGTGTGGCCATGCTCACAGGCAGCTGTTGTGTGGCAAAGCCAGCAGTCCAGCCCTAAGAGAGCTAATGAGAAAGGAAGTGGTATTGCTGGACTGAGTGGCAGCCAGAGAATGGGGTCCAGACAGAGCTTCATCCTCCACAGGAAGCAAGCCCATGCCCCAGTCCTGCTACCACCTGGCTGTGAAGACTCCATTTCCGGTTCCGCTTGGATTGTACCTCTCTGTTCCGTGTAATCCAGAGAGATCTGCCCCCCCCCCACACACACACACTGTGTAGCTTTAAAAGGCAAGTCTCTTCAGGAAAAAGCAGAGAGTAAGTTCCTGGGGGTGTGGTTGTGCCTGAGGGTAGCCAAATGAGCATGAATCCCAAATTCCCAGTACTTTGTGAAAACTACTAGGGCTGACTTCACTGTGACATAGGCTGGCCTAGTGCGGAGTTCACATTTGCTTGGGGATTCTGCTGCGTCTCTTTGTCCCCATCAACCAGGACATATAACTCCAGGAACCTTTACCTGGAGACACCAAGGTTGCATGTTAAGTAGCAGTCATGTCCCAAGAACATCAACATGCATGGATTACTGTTCTTTTTGAGACAGGGCCTCTTGTATGGCAGACTGGCCTAGAAGTCACTATGTAGTCAGGGGTAACTCTGATTCTTCTGTACCCTCCCCCTCCGCCCCCCACTGCTGGATTACAGCTAGGGTCCCAAGTCCAGTTTATTAAGGGCCCTGTGCATGAGAGGCGAGCACTCTGCCAACTAAACCATACCCACAATCCCATCCTTGTCATTTTAAGAACTAATATGAGTCACAACACCAGGTCAAGCTCCCTGGTCACCGTATGGTGACTGAAGAGCAAGGGTGATTGCTAAGGGGCCTGGATCCCACAAATGTCATGCTTAGAGATGCACAAGGACATGAGGTAGAATCAGAATGCTGCTTGGCAATTGCTTTCACTCATGGCCTAGATGTCTCCTGATGAACCAGGTCTGCAGAGGCTCCTCTGTAGATAAAGATGGGCATGCCAACCAAGATTTCAGGTTTTTGTCACCCTCGAGCTCATGAGAATAAAAAATCACCAGGAAGAGGAAATGTCTGGGATAAAACCAGTGGTTCTATGTCCAGATGAGTCCGGGCATCGGGCAGCATCTAGAGATGCAGTTATCACTCGGGGTCAATGTGCATTAGCATCTGATGGGTGGTGGCAAGGGGGTGCTTAATTTTTTCTAATGCAGAAGACCACAACACAGAGAGATCGAGACCCAACATAGACGAAGCAGGGCTTGCGTCCAGAAGCAGCTCTCTTCTCCCCAGCCAACCTGTGAAGCAGTGGGCTACAGAGTGTCGGCCTGCCGAAGGAGCTCACAGACGAGGGAGGAATTGAAGGTCAGCTCTCAGACTGAGACGACTACTGCCCCATCCCCAAACCAAGCTCGATCCATTGCCCATCCTGAGGACAGAGAGACTGATGGGGGAAAGGAGGGTCATAGACCAGGCGAAGCCTCCAGCCTTGACTGGCCACAGTCTATAGCAAAGATGTAAAAGGGTCTGGCTGGGAAGGGATGTTCTCCATCTCCTTAGCCCACTCAGGTTCACCTCAGGGTGTAAGGCACTCAGGTAGGTTGAAGTGGATGAAGGCTTGTTCTGTTCCACCTCTGGAGGCTGGGCATGCCATGCTCCACCTCCGTCTGACTCTGTGCCGGGCTCCTAGGTAGCCACTATGGTAAGCGTATGTGGAAGGGCCACCTGCTTACCAGGTTTTCTATGGAGCACTGGAACTCACTGATCTTCTTCAAGGTCTCTTTGTCCCGTTTCACTTCATTGATGTACATAGCCAAGTCCTGGAATCAAGACAGGATCAGTGCACCAGGTCACAAAACGGGGAAGGGGGGAGGACAGCCACTTGTCATCCTACACCACTTCCTCCATCTTGCCTGGGCATCTGAAACTCCAGGCCATAGGAATAAGAAGCACAGAAAATTAAAGCTAAGAACACAGCATCTGGGCCCAGACTTCACACTTCGCTGGTGACGGGGCCGGAAACCTCAAAATCCAGGCTTCCCTCATTCAACAGGCCTTCTAAGTCAGGATGGAGAAGTAGCCCAGCATAGCTAAGCCACAGTGGGCCACACACACCCCTCTGTTCTCACAAAGCCCCAGCTCCACCTCTCCTGAAGAGCCTGGGTATTCTATAAGAGGCTTGGGAGAAAACGGTCCCTAGATAAAGCTGCAGTCCTCCAGTTGGTCACGAGGGGGCAGTGCTCACTTTGCTTCAGAAAGTCTTCAAAGCCATGCCCAGAGGTGGCTGGGACAGTGTAGTAGGATCCTGCCCAGAAAGCAAAGTGGAGAGGAAATCCCCAAAACACAAGAGCCAGGCCCACATCCGGGAGCCAGTTTCTATCTCCCTCATGGTCTCTCTTGCTTTTGGGGTCACTTCAAGGGCCATACCCCAAGCCTTGCTCAAGTTCCCTAAAAGATACCACATTGTATGCATTTTTGTAAAAGATGGTTTTTCTTCTAAATCAACAGCAGGGACAGAATGTGAGCAAGTGTGGCCCTGTGTACACCTGACTAGAGTCACAAAAATATATTCCTGGTTTGGGGATTCCCACAGAGACAGAACAGCCAACTAGCAGATTGGACCAAGTCTTGCAGGGAGGGTACACTGCAGCTTTGTGGGAAACCCAGCTCTGGCCCACTGACAGCTCAGACATCGTCACTGGCGGGATAGAAGACTTGCTGCTTTATACACTGGGGACATTAAAGGTCCTTAGATCCCCCTCCCTCTGTATTAGTTTTTATAGAGGACACTCCAATTGAAGAATTAATTGCCTCCATCATGCTATCTTATGGACATGTCTGAGAGAGACTGTCTTGATTGGTGATTGGGGTGAAAGAAAGCAGAGCCCACTGTGGGCAGCACCAGTGAGTGTGGTGATATATAGTGTATCAAATAAATATTGCCTGAAGATCAGAGGAGAGAGCCAGCCACAGAGTTAACCATAGAGGTCAGGCATTGGTAGCACATGCCTTCAATCCTAGCACTCAGAAAGCAGAGGCAGAGATCCTGGATCTCTGTGAATTCAAGGTCAAAATGAGCCAGGTAGTGGTGGCACACACCTTTAACCCCTTCTAGTGCTGGGATTGAACTAAAAGTGACATGGCTGGGCAGAGAAAGGAATATAAGGCAGGAGGAGTTCTTTCCTTTGCTTCCGGCCCCTTCAGCAGTCTGAGGATTCTCGGAAACAGGATCTTCCCCTTCGGCTGAAGAGCTGGCTAGCTAAGTGGCTGTGGCTTGTTTCTCTGTCTCTCTGATCTTTTAGCATTGCCCCAATGCTTCAGGTGAGTTTTTATTATAAGATCAATTAGGATTCATGCAACAGGTGGGCTACATAAGAAGGCTAAGCCAGCCAGAGTGGGTTAGTAAGTAGCTTTCCTCCGGTGGGTTCTGCCCTGACTTCCTTCATGAAGAACTATGACCTGGAAGTGTAATCTAAAATAAACATTTTCTCCCCTACATTGCCTTTGATTATGGTGTTTGTTATCGTGACAAAGCAAACCAGAGCACCTTCCACACTTAGAAGCTGTCAGAGCTGACTCTCAGATGTGAAGGACATGGACAAGTCACACACTCTGTGTGCAATGTCAGAATGCAGGGTACTGTCCCACCTGCTGCCTTGGCAACTGGATGATGGAAGATGTGGGCATTCGTGTGGCCAGGCTGGGGCCCAGGGTGCACCTGCAGCCATGGGTCACATGTCCCAGGAATGGGTAACTGACACCCTATTGTGTCTGCAGTGGGAAGACATGATCCCGCTATGCTGTGGCAGGTGACCTTAGTTCCCCAGGAGAACTGAGCAAAAGGTCCCCACGTCAGCCACGGTACACCCCAAACCGAACAGCTGTGTGAGGCCTGCTCACAGAGAGCTCCCACAGCTTTGAGGTATGGTATAGCACCCTCCCCACTGAGCCTGGCAGCCGTCAGAGAGGCAGGCTGCAGCTTCTCTTTTCAAATGAGATGTCTTGGGAAAGAAAGAGGTCCAGGGTCCAGAGGACTCCTCAGGGGCAGGTGTCAGATTCAAGGCTGCAACTAATTTGCTCTTAGCACATTGCAATGGCAGAGGAACCTAGCCTGTTCAGGGCATTGAACCTGGTCTAGGATGCAGATGATCATGAGAGGCACAGGTATGTCTGAGGGTAGTCTGACAATCTCTGGGCTAAGGACGGTGACCTTGGGAATATCAAGTTCATGGCAAAGTTCTGAGTGAGATGCAGGCAGGTTAATGAGAAAGAGGACATGGCCTGAGTTAGACACCTTGGTGGGAAAAAAAAAAAAAAAAAAAAAAAACCCAGCACGCCTGGGAATCTGAGAGTGGCAAGGCTTGCTTGGAATCTGGGGCTTTCCTGTTATACACAGCTTCAATGACCCTGAGAAAGTCCTGAAGAGCAGGGGGAGGGGCCAGGTTTGACAGAGCAGCAGGAGCCTGTACAAAGGCTTTTGAGCAGGACAGTGATGTGTGTGAGCTTCAGAGGGCAGCAGCAGGGTGTCATAATAAGGCAGACAATGGATGGACGAGGGACCCCAAAGCCAGCATGTGAAAAGGAACCTTCAAGGAAGTGGCAGAAGACAGAGCACAGAACAAACCTCTTCAGCAGCAGAAGCCCAAGAGGGAAAGAGGTATTCCAGGATACAGCTGAAAACCATTGCTGGTCCCAGGGAATATTTGGGGACACAGGAGTTGGGGCACAGGAGCAATGCTGGAAAGTGAGGTTGGGGACTTTGGACACATGGAAAAGCACCTAGCCTGTAGCTTCCTCCATTACCATGTGAGTCTAACCCCACTGTGCCTACGGTTCCCTGGGCGTGTTCCCCATTGCCAAGGAGTTCGGTTTGGATCCAGGAACACAAACACACTAGTCTGGGTTTCCCAGCTCTGCCTCAGTTTACCTACCTGCATGGCTTCCAGGGCTTCTTTCAACTGCTGTCTTTCGGGTCGGTCTGCAGAATGGCTCAGGAGTTCCTAGGGTGTGAGAGGAGACCTAAGGTCGGCCCTCGGGCCCAGTCAGTCCCGACCCGCCCTGTGCAAGGCATACATAGAAGACCCTCCGCACAAAACTACCCACTAGCACAGGTAGAGAGAGGTTCATCCGCCAACTCCAGCAGACACGAGAACCCTCTGCCAGGAAGCTCAGACTTAGCCCACCACAGTAGCTCTCCTATTCCTGGTCTGAGCGTGCTCTTCTGTCTCTTCCCACCTCCCTGACCTTCTTACTGGCTTTAGTCATAATTTTCCTTCTGGATCCGCTTTCATGGTGTGTTCTGAGCACAGACTCATTCAGTCATTGCCTGTGTTCCACCTTATCTGTAGGCCAAAGCCTATAACATGTATGGGCCTATAGGCTTCTAAGAGGCCTGGAGACCAGCCTGGCCTCAACCAGTACAAACTGGTGAGAACTAGTGCTTTAAGCACTACCTCATAAGCCAACCTGGGGTCTGTAGAGTCTTGACAAGGGCAGAGTCCAGATATAACATTCCTATACCAGCAAGAAACGACCACCCGCCACAGCCACAGATAGCAGCAAATCACAGCCCCTTCCCCTGGTTGGGGGACGGTCTGGAAAAAGGCTCTTCCCTGCATAAATAACTGGACCTGCTTGTTTCGACTTTGTCCCCTGAGGCTGTGCCCTGCTCTCTGTCCCATCTTTTCCCCTCTCCCAAGAGAAAATAGCAGGACCCGAAGCATAGAGGCAACTCCAACTCCTGACCCCAAACCTGGGTCACCCCAACAAAAGCCCATGCCGCCAAAGCCCATGTGACACAGGGCACAGCGAGCAGAATTAGGGTCTCACCTTGAGCAGAAGATGGTACTTTAGCACCCGTTGCATGGGAACCACCAGCAGATCTTGCAACTTAAACTTGCCATCCTGGACCTTGAGTGTGCACTCCTGGTGTGGGAAAGCAGTGAGTGCATAAGGGATACCCTCCCTGGGAGAATCCACCTCTGCTGCCAGCCATGCAGAGACTCAGCCTTGAACTCTCAGACTTCCTGAATATGTATGAGAGCAGGACATACCACCCCTTACATACTGGAATATGATAGGACTCTGGTATCTAAGGCACCTCTTTGCCCAACAGCACCTGCTAGGGTCAGGCCTTACAGAGCATGGCCCATGGATGTGCCATCTGCCTCCTCAGAAGCTAGGTGAAGAGGGGGATCACACAAATGGTGAGATTACCTAGGGTCCCCTGGGGTGCCCAGACAGGAAGACTAAGCACCACATGCCACCAGCACTGAAGCTAGAGCTCTGAAGATCAGCAAAGGCTAAGGTCAAGTGTCAGTCATAGAGATGGACTTATCCAGGCATCCATAGCCTGTAAGGTCCAGGTGTGTTCTAGCTTGGGATATGTGTTCTGAAAGTCACCCAACAAATTAGGGGGAGGGGAGGTACAAAACCAAAGATGGGTGTTGAGGGAAATTGGTGTGACTCCTGGGCCTGACCAGCTAGCTAGCTGTGCCAGGTCAGGGTGGCATGCTGTGGGATAATCTCTTGTACACTGTAAAGATTTGTCACTCCTATTGGTTTAATAAAACACTGATTGGCTGGTAGCCGAGCAGGAAGTAGAGGCAGGGTGACCAGACTAGGAGGATTCTGGGAAGAGGAAATGCAGAGACAGTCATCAGCCAGAAACAGAGGAAGCAAGATAAGACTAATATACTGAGAAAAGGTACCAAGCCAAGTGGCTAAACATAGATAAGAATTATAGGTTAATTTAAGCATAAGAGTTAGTAATAAGCTTGAGTCACTGGCCAAGCATTTATAAGTAATGTTAAGCTCCCAAGTCAGTTATTTGGGAAGTGGCTTCTGGGTATTTGGGAGTTGTGGTGGGTCAGAGACTTCCAACTACAGTACCGGGATACTCTTTTACCTCCACTTTCTGCCTGAAGTCATCCCGGCTGGCAAGGAGCTGGTTCAGTGTACTCTGAGCATGCTCCATGTGGCTGCAGTACTCTCCATAGATCAGGAGCCTGAGGAGGGACAGCAACATGTACATGGCCCCACACACATGGGCACAGATCAAGTAAGATGTGCAGCTTCTGTGAGCCTGTATGGTGCACAGGCATGTGAACACATATGTACCCACGTATGTGTAAGATACCTGAAGCTGTAATGTCCCAACTGGTTCTCAGGCAGGTTACAGAGCCTCAGGGTCACTGCCTCACATGGCTCTGCCCCCCCACCCCCTTTCTACATGACCAGGTTAGGAGAAGTGCTCCCAAAGCATTAGCAAATAGGGGGAGGCCACCTCCTGCAGGCCTTCTTCAAGTCATGATGGTTCTGCCTCTATTCCAGAGAGGAATGCCTGACACAGAGACAGGCCCCTGTCCCCTGGGGGCTCTCTGCTTGCCTCCAACCCTAGCATGGGGCCATCCATCCATTGTTCATCCTTGGGCGATGCAAAATGGAGGTGGCCACTGGTGCTTCTGCATGAGTGTCAGCAACCATATCCAGAAGATATGCAAGGCCTGTGCCCAGTGAGAAGCAACGGTGCCTCAGCAGCCCTGGCCAGCCCTGTTTGCCTTCTGTTTTTCCTCCTTCCCATGATTCATCATGTCACCATCGCTCCTTGCCATTTAGATTATCTTTTTGGTGCCATACATTACTCTCTTCTCTGTCCACACCTAGGTCCATGTCCTGCCCCAGAGGTGACATGTCTATAGACCAGAACCCCTAAACTGCCAGAAAAAGGGGGCAGCTAGCCCACAACTCCCTAGGTCCTTAGGCCCTGACCACACAAAGATTGGTAAGAGGAGGCTGTGTCAGATGGCAATGTTATCATGGACAAGCATGATGGCAGCCACCCCTCAGTAGACCAATGCTCTCTCAGGGACAGCGTTACAGGTCTATTCTTTAAGCAGTCCCCAAGGTTACTGAAGCCCCAGTGAATGGCCTGAGATAGCAGCCAATGCCAGCCTGGCAGAGTCATACAAGGGGCCTATTGGGAGGCTGGCTCATCCTTGGTGTTCCAACATATGTGATGGAGTACTGTGTCAAGGACCCCTGGATCCTCCCTGGTCTGCTTCTAACAACTGTGCAATAGCCACTGTCCACTGGGATCTTACTCCTCTCAGAAAACAGAGGCAGGGCTGAGGCAGCTGACTAGACTTCTTGCAGGAGCCACTCAGGAAGAAACACTTGCCCTGGCTCCTGGAGTGACCAGGCTGTGACACACAGGCAGCTCTAGGCAAGTTTCTTGCCGCAGAGTGGTGGTTTGAATGAGAATGTCCTCCTCCCCCATTCCATAGGCTGGTTTTGAATACTTAGTCCTCAGATGGTGGACTGTTTGGGAAGTTTTAGGTAAGTGTGGTGTTTGTTCTCTCTGCCTCCTCCTGGAGGACTTATGTGAGCCCATAGCTGTTCCTGCCACCAAGCCTTTGCTCCACCATTATAGTGGTTTGAATAAGAATGGCCCCCATGGGCTCATATACTTGAATGCTTAGTCACCAGGGAGGGGCGCTACTTGGGAAGGGTTAGGAGGCGTGGCCTTGTTGGAAGAGGTGAGTCACTGAGGGAGGATTTAGAGGTTTCAAAAATCAATCCAGGTCGGGCGGCTCTTCCTGCTGACCGCAGATCCAAATGTAGAAGTCTCAGCTATTTCTCCAGCATCATGTCTGCCTGCATGCTGTCATGCTCCCAGCCGGCCGTGATGATAATGGACTAACCCTCTGAAACCGTAAGCCCCAATCACATGCTTTATTTTGCCTTGGTTGAGGTGTCTTCTCCCAGCAGTGCTTAAAGCATTGTGAACTCTAATCCTCTGGGAAGTCTATGTCTAATTGAACACTTTCTTTTGTAAATTTCCTTGGCCATGATGTCTTATCACAATAATAGAAAAGTAACTAAGACACCTAGGCTTTGGACCCAGATGATACTCACTCAGCCCTTTCCCAAATTCAAGACAATTGCAGGCAGCAGCCCTGGTACCAGTGCACTGCTAGCTTGTCAGGAGAGGGGAAGTGAGTCTCACCCTTGGAGTCCAGAGATACTGTGTACCGTAACCTTGAGCTGTTCCCATGAGAGGCTCCACCCACTCCATCGCCCATGCTCAGTTCAGGCATCACCACAACCCACTACTTCTGATAACTGAAGCCTTAGGTTCAGCAATCAGGGACTTTCTTGCAGATGCTCCTCTGACCCCTTTGTCCATGCACAGAGCTTATAGCACAGACTCTAGACACCGTTTTCCTGTTCCTCAGAACTGAACAAATGGTTCATTCTGAGAATGCCGGAGGAAGTTTGGCTTAACCATTAACATTTAGTACCTTTAAGAAAAATACTGGGGGGCTGGAGAGATGGCTCAGTGGTTAAGAGCACCGGCTGCTCTTCCAGAGGACCCGGGTTCGATTCCCAGCACCCACATGGCAGCTAACAACTGTCTGTAGTTCCAGTTCCAGGCAAACATAAAGTTTAAAAAATAAATAAATAAATAAAGTTTAAAAAAAATAAATAAAAAAAAAAAAAAGAAAAATACTGGCCCTGGAGACCTGACTCAGAGGTTAAAAATACTTGTAGCTCTTTTGTAGAGGAACTGTGTCTGGTTCCTGGCACCCACGTTGGGAGGCTTACAGCCACTTGTAAGTCCAGCTCTAGGGGGATCTGCTGCCCTCTCTGGCCTCTGTGGGCACCTGCACTCTCATGCACATACACACACACACACACACACACACACACACACACACACACACACACATAATTAAAAATAAGAGGGGAAAAAAAACACCCACAACTTGGAAATAAGGGCACAGAGAAACACACTTAACTTTGTGCATCTTAGACAATTCCAGCTCATTCTGAAATGCAAGCCTACATTGGTATATCTCTATCTGATCACTGTACCCTAAGGAGAGTGGAGGGAGGTGGGGTGACAAATGACCTGCTTTCACAGAGGAAGCACTTCAAAGCTTTGGGGCTATTACCTTGGAAGGTGTGTGTGTCTCCTGTGAGGCTGAGAACACGGCCTCCACCTCTGCTCTATATCGTCTTCAGTATCCCTCCAATGTCTGTTGGAGAGCTAAAGAGAATGGCTAAAACTAGGGGTATGTTCAGAGGGGTGTAGCTGCTGTACTTCTGGACACTGAGTCCTGATCTTACCAAAAAGTGGGTACCTCTTCCCTAACAGCCTGTGACCTACTATTTCTGGTCTGCAGCACCCCAGAGAGTCAGGGATGGAGTAGAACAGGCCAATAACTCAAGCTGTTGTGTCTCGCTACCATGATCCCAACAAGCCAGAGAGGGTTGGAGGGACCAATTGTACCCATGTCAAGGGACTCTTAAAGAAAAGTCTACATAACTACATAAGTGGGGTGCTGCATATCTTGGCATTTCAGGATTGGGCAAAGGGGTTTGGGGTACAGTAGCTATTGGCTGAACTTTTCAGCGAGAACCGCAGCTCTGGTGCAAACCCAAGTCCCTAATATGCTGGCTGAACTTTCGACATGAACTCAACTTTTAAATCTACTGGCTGTCAGGTGCAAGCACAGATGCCCTGCCCTCAGGCACCAAACACACCCTCCAGAAACAAAGCTTTGCAAGGAAAAATCCATGTCTCCACAGAGCTACAAGTCCCTACTACCTAAATGAGGCTTCAAAGCTTGAAGGTACTCAGCCCTCCAAGCTATGAAGGAGAAACAGTGGGTAGTGGCCCTGATTACAGATAGAAACAAGGGTCGTGAGATAAATGGCCACCTGCTTCATTCCCTAGAATGTGAGGCTATAACTCAGTGACCTGCCCTGCCTCAGCTGGTGTAGAGAGATCCATATGGTCTCCCAAGCTCTGAAGACAAAGCTCTAGCCAGCCAGCTGTCACTCACCTTTCCTTGAACTCCAAGAAGACCTTGGCCAGGGTACTGCCACCAGCCATCATGGACACATCAATGGCCCGCAGAAAGCTATGATGCACCTTGATAAGTTCCTGGAGGGAAAGTATGGTCAGTTCATGGCCAGCCACACCCATGAAGTGCTGCTGGGTGCTCACTCAACCCTGTGAATGCCAGTGTCACTCAGCTAGAAGTTTCTGCCAGGCATGTCTAACTTTTTGACACTGCAGCCCAGGGCAATCAACAGAGTTGGCACTCAAAAATCACACAAAATACATTATACAAAAATATAAATCTGTAAAAGAGATCTCGTGATGTTTTAAGTAAACTTGACATTTAGTGTTAAGGCTGCATTCAAAGCCATCCTGGACGAAATGCTCTGCCCTCCACAAAGCCACAAGATGGACACCCCTGTCACAGTGCCCAGCACACAGACACTGGAGCCCCTCAGGACACATGGTAGCCGCCTCAGGTCAGACTTGATGCCAGAAGAGGATGAGAAAGTGAGGCTGTTCTCAGCTAACAGCCTTGTAGGCAGGCCTCCCTGCTGCTAAGAACAATAGAGAGGCCTGCATCTACTCAGCTCTCATTTCTGCAAGATGTGAGGCACTCAGTGTGCCACCATGGCCTGGAGGAAGCTCCCTCAAGTTTCACTGCAGATACAGAACTAGTGCACAAGACACTGGTCACCCCCTCTTCCCTCCCAAGTCATTTGTCCTGGTTGGGGCCCAGACAGTAAAAGGAACACTCTGGTCAGCCCTGTGTGGGTGAGTAAGAGTCCCCGACCCCCAACCCCAGCCCTTGATCTGACAGAAGGTGCTGAGATAGTATGCTCTGGAGGGCACCCATTCATGTGTGGCATCTGGAGTTGTAAGCCAGCTGCCTCCACAGGTTAACCTTCACAGAGGGTCATCTGCTGCACATGAGTGGCTAGATGCCTGCAGAGCAGGTATGGGGCACACCTCCCTCTATGCTAACCAGAATTCTTGTTTATAGTCCTGTGGGTCTCAAGTCCCTTCCAGAGGAGTCGTGTGAATCTGTGTACAGCTGACAGCTAACATAGAAAGTCACAAGGAAAACCCTCAGCCCACACCAGATACCTCATCTTCTCTCTCCTGAAGCCACAGGCTACAGAGCAAGACAGCCGCATGGCTGGCAGGAACGTGCCAGAAAGCTTACCTCCAGGTTGATGAAGATGGCAGTCATGTCTGCCGGGCTCAGCACCAACCGCAGGGGACCCATGTAGTTCTGGAAGGAAGGAGTCTATGTTGACACTCAGGATGTAGAGTGCTTGCCACAACTGGAGCCAAGAATGCCAGACACGGGGATGCACCCAGTGCACCAGATATCACATGGGACAGCATAGTGGGTAAGGCAGGCTGGAACGGAGACCACAACCCATACCCACAGCCCAGCTCTACAGAGGCATAATAAGGCCAGCCTGGACCAAGTGGCAGTGTACCCCAAAGACTTGCTGGAAGCTTCACTCACCAATCTGGCCACATTGGGGCCAGATCCATACCAGAGAACAGCCAAGAGACTTTTAGCCTAACAATGGGGTTGCTCTTTACACAGGACACAGATGTATCAGAACATTTCTAAATCCAGACCTACTGAATGGTGATGGGGGCTAGGTAGTTGGGTATAGATCACCGGCAGTCCTCAGGCTTGGGTCTTAGTTACAAGGCCCATCATATCGAATATGCTACCTTCCTGGCCACCATCAAAGACATCAGTAAGCCCCAGAGAGTAAGGAGAGGTTTGGAGAACTGAGCTCATGATCTGGCCTCACATGTTTAAAATTAGAGCTGCAGTCATGACTGGCTATGGGTTAGGGTCAGGGTCAGGGTCCAGGTTCGGGTTAGAGTTTAGAGTTTAGGTTTAGGGTTAAGATTACGGTTAGAAGAGAACACAGGGAAGACATGAAGGAGAGGCTTGGAGGCTTTCCACAGAACGAGGGGAAGCTGCTTTGTGTGGGAACATAATGGCAAGCTGAAGAGACTGCTATCCCAGTGTGCTATGTCAACTAGACAGAGTCTGGAGTCTCTTGGGAAGGGAATTTTAATCGAGTGATTGCCTAGCTCCCGTGGGCCTGTCTTGGGGTGGGGTGGGGTGGGGGGCTGGCTTGATCATTAGTAGATGCAGGAGGACCCTGCCCACTATGAGTAGCACCAGCCCCTGCCAGGTGGTCCTGGGCTGTGTTAAGAAACAGCTAAGCATGAGCCTGTGTAGGCAGCAAAGAGCTCTTCTCCATCTCTCCTACACTAACTTCCTTACAGTAGTGACTGTAAGAGCCAAGTTATGATAAAAACACACTCTTCTCTCTCTCCCTAAGTGCCTTTGGTCGGTGTTTGATCACAGCAACAGAGAGGAAACAGCACAGGCACCGAGCCCCTCCCCCGACCCACCTTCTCAATGTCCTCCAGGGTACGGTAGTACTTGGCCTCGGTCTCCTGAATCTCCAACAAGCAGCAGCTTCTCTTGTCATCCTCTGTCATGCCCATTTTCTAGAGGAGACATGAGACGTGAGCCAGGACCCACTACCTGGACACCCAGGTACCCACTGCCAGCCATCTGTCCTGACAGGCCCTGGCCACCTGCCACACACAACAAGATAACCTTTCCAGTATGGCCACAAGATTACTACTGAGTGTACAACGGAGTCAAAGGTCCTTCCCATCATCTGTGGTTGGGGAAACTGAGGCACATGGGTAAGAGAAGACATAATGGGAGCACCAAGGAAGGCAGAGAAACTTCTAGACTTTTGGGTATCACTCCTGACTTGGAACCTCGAGTCCTCACTGGACTGGAGTGAAGGCCTCAGGAAAGCAACACACCACACACAGGTGAGGTGTGCTCATGGTCCTTATGTGAGTGGGTTAGCCCTGCCCAGAAGCTGGCATTGGAGACCATCAGCTGATCCCAACACCAAATGCCCCCCAGGCCAGACTCCTTGAGAAGCCACCTGCCTCCAGTCAAAAGGTCCAAGATAACAGCTCACTAGTGGGCCACCTGGGGACATACCTCTACAGCAGAAGGGACAGGGCCTGCCTGAGAGATGGCTGCACACGGAGGAGTGAATGAAGCAGAGATTTGGCCCTAGTCAGGCTGTGGTAGGCTTTTAGCTACTTTCTTTGGAATCTCTCCAAAGAATCTGAAGACACAGCACTCAGCAGGTACACACTCAGGGATGCTCTTGGTGGTTCTAAGGAACCCTTCTACACTGTGCTGCAGTGCCCTCGAGGACTGTGGAGCCTGGGGGGAGGCTTCTGCTGGTAAGGTCAATCACTGTCTGAGACTGCATGGGATGGGGTGGGGGTGAGATCCATGGGGGAAATCTCAATTCAGAGCCCTGTACAACCCTGTGTGCCTGACAGTGTGCCACCAAGAATGTGGTCCTGAACTTTCTCTCTGGCCTCTGCTTCATGATAGGTAAGAAAGACAGAGAGCTGACGGGAGCCCACCTGGCCTTGTCTTACCTGCAACTTACCTGCATGTATCTGATCTGAATGCATGGAGGAGCAAACAAGATTGAACCAGTCAGCAGTGTCCACTGTGTCCAAGCCATGCTTGGGAGGTCAGGGACACCACTGACAGCCCACCCACCCCACTGTTAGCCCCAGCAGCCATGCCACAGCTCTGGTTGGGACACAACGTAAGGATGGGAGAGCTTCCTCGATGGTCCTCCTGTGCCCGGGCTCTGAAACCAGCACCTGCCTTGTATGTCATAGATGGTGTATTCCAGTTGCCTCCCACTCAGACAATTTGTTTCAGTTAGTTCTAAACATGGTAAGAAGGTAGAGGGACCACTGTTTATCCCTGGGGACCCTCACAGCAATAAGTCTATATCCCCTCTGTGGATGAACCAGACAGCTCAAAAGATCTGTTACCAGCACCGGGCATTAGAACACTAGCTGCCCTTCAACACATGGGCAAGCATGTCCCTGCCCTAGGGTTCTTCAGGACCAGGGACAGTGTCAGGCTCCTACAGGAGCTGTTGGCATCTCAAGAGAGAGCCTGACAGCCTGGACTGGGGAACTCTTCAAATACACTCAAGGCTACTGTGCCTGTATGTGTAGATCTTGCCAGGGACTTTGAAGTGATGAGGCTTTAATCAAACTGGTGGTGTTTCCTGGGTCATGTCAGGCCAGGTCTGGGAAAGTCCCAGTCAGGTTGCCTGCAGGGCTGGAGTGCAGAACCTCTCCCTCCTGCTCTGCAGCAGAAGCCCTGAACGTGATGGGGAAGGACTGATTGATTATTAGATGCTCGGGAACAAATAATGTGCATGGTGCTCTTAAGGGTGCCATGAGATGCTGCAATGCCCCAGTATAGCCTTCCATCTCTCTTCACAAGCTGGGGACACAGCAGGACGCCACCAGCCCGGGAAAGGCTCTCAAGGCTCTTGAGGATTCTTCTCCCAGCTTTTTGTTTCTCTGACACCAGCTGGAGACTCCCACACAGACAGGAGACAGAAATATTAGCTTTTGATAAATTTCCCACCTCTTCAGGAATACAAATGTGTCAAAAGCCTCCTGACAAGTGGCACGGTGCCCACCTCTAGAGAGATCAGGGGTTCATGGGAGCTGTGGCCTACCCCTCCAAGGCCCCCTCTCTGCATCCCTCCAGGATGGACCCCCCACCTTCCACACAGCAGCTGTTGGCAATAAGCTAGAGCTGGCACAAAACATCGTCCGCAAGATCATTAGCCAAGGCTGCGTGGAAATAAATACCCTTCAACATAAAAGGCATGCAGCTGGCCGACTGAGCCCGCACCGATCTCCACAGTCTCCGCACAAAGAGGTACAATGATGTGTACGCTCAGCCATACTGTGTTAGAGTGAGCACAGACTTACTATTTAAGGCTCTCTGGATAGGAAAGATTAAGAACCTTCCAAGGAAAATTTTGTAGCCACCCTGCTGGAGGGACTCAGCAGTCGTAAGTCGAATCTAGGGCACCTCAGAGTGTCCTGACAGGGCTGCAAGGACACTGGAGAGAAGCCCAGAAGGATCAGGAAGGACTTGGATCTGTACTCAAGCACCTTCTCACGGGAGGCTCAGTTTCCTGTAACAAGGGCAAGATGGGGTGCTCACCATGGGCTGCTGCACCTCCACCTTGATGATGTCTTCATAGATGTCATCCCCTTCATCTTCACACGGGACACAGTCGTAGATGTCCTCACCCAGGTCATGTTCACTGCACGGGAAGAGGGGGGTGAACAAGAAACAAAGGTCCAGCCACCACCTGTACTGGGGAATGGGGTGCTGCAAAGCATTTCCATGGCACCCAGCAATGTCACCCACCTCAGCTCAGGGTCTCCATTTACAAAGTGAAGTGTCACAATGAGTTTAAACTGGGTTGGGCAGAGACTACCGTGGGGATCTGCCTATCTCCAAAGGCTCTTTCTTCCCCAGCAATGCCCTGACCCTGGAGTACAGCAGCCAGAGGCCCTGGTCTGAGATTCCTTCCTCCACTGAGATCCTCTTTGGCTTGTCAGCAGAAATGCCCAGCTCCTACCCCAGAACAGAGCTCCCATCTCAGTCTATATGCAGGATCCCGGAGTGCTGTGAGAAGCTAGCTCAAGCTGGTCTCCACCATCCTTGTGGCCCCATTATGAAAATCAAGGGTACAGAAACCACATATGGCTGTCTCTCACACATTGTGGACACCAAGCAGAATGGAGAGAGAGAGAAAGAAAGAGAGAGAGACAAAGAGAGAGAGATATAAACTATTTAGTGCACCTTCTCAAGCCAGAACCCACCAACTTAAAACTCAGGGGAGTTTTGATTCTGCTCAAACTCTGGCTTTCTCTGAGTTAGCCATGACAACTAATTAACACTGACGGTCAACGTGACGGGTGCCTACAGTCACTATTGTGCTTTGAGTGAGAATGGCTCCTTCGGCCTTATTTGAATGTTTGACCCCTAGTTGGTAAAACTGTTTGGGGAGGAGTTAGGGGCGTGGCCTTGTTGGAGGAGGTGTGTTACTGGGGATGGACTTTGAGGCTGCAAAGGCTCATGCCAAACCCAGCCAGTCTTTCAGTCTCTATCCTCTCTCTTTGCCTCCAACTCATGGATAAGATGCAATCTTTCCTGCCTGCTGCCATGCTCCCTACTATGAGAGACGTGGACTTACCTACCCTCTAAAACTGTAAGCAAGCCCAATTAAATGCTTTCTTGTATAACTTGCATTGCCATGGTGTCTCTTCACAGCAACAGAAAAAGAACTAAAACAATCATCCAGGAAATAAACCTCCAGGCATGCCTGAGGGAATCTCTGGATTGGATTGATCGAGGGGGGGAAGCCCCTGCCTTCAGTGTGGGAAGCGTTACTCCATGGAAAGCAAGGACAGCACAAGCCGTCAACCCCCCCTCCCTGACTGTAGGTGCAAGTTTACATTTTAAACCGCAGCAGGAAGCAGACAGAGCCCTGAAAATGGCTTTCATTTCAGTTTAATGTTTAACGTCCCTGAGAGCTTAATGAAATATCTTTAAACTCCCTCCAGCAGGGCCACACCTCTCCAACGCTGACAGCAACTGGGAACCAAGTATTGAAATGCCTAAGACTATGGGTGACATTTATCATTCAAACCACCAGTTACCTCCTGCAAGGGCACTCTGCCTGTATGTCCAGGGGTTCCCAGGCACCCCTAGAGCTAGTGCGGTCCCCAGACCACCTTCCCACCTGTCTTGTAGTTGGTGAGAAGACATCTGCCCCAAACTTTGGCAGTCTCATCCCTCACTCTAAACATGTCACAGGCCTCCTCAGGCATCTGCCTGCCATTCCATGCCCACTGCCTCAGGGGAGGTAACTGTGCCCTGGGGTTCAGAGGTGAAGATAGTGAGCCCCAAGCTGAGAAGCAATGAGGTCCCACAGGGCCAGGGCAAAGGTTCAGGGTGGGTGGTGCTTTGGGAACCCTACCTTCTGTCAGAGAACAAGGCTAACGGGACAGGTCACATTATACCAGTTACACAAAGAACTGCCTACCTACCTCCCCTTGAGCCTTCCACATACCCACACCCGGGCCAAATTTGTAATTGTTGTTTGGTCTTTCAAGAGTCTCAACTCTGTAGCCCAAGCTGGCTTAGAACTCACCATGAGGTCCAGGCTAGCCTCAAACTCACTCATGACAATCCTCCTGTGTCACTAGCTTGCTGAGTGCTGTGTGGAGAGGGATGTGGCACCATGCTCAGCTTAAGTTCTTTTATAAAAAAAAAAAATAACTTTTACTTATTATTGTGTGTGTACGCACATTGTGAAGAGGTGCATGTCCTACAGTGTGTGTGGTCAGATCACTTTGTGGACTCTATTCTCTCTTTATACCTTTATTTGGACTCCAGAGCTCTAACTGAAGTGCCAGACTTGCAGGCAAGCATCTACCCTAAGCCATTATCACTGACCCATCAACTCAAGTTTTAAAAAGCCACTTGTTCTTTTTAATATCCTTAGAGGTGACCATTTTGCACATTAAATAATACACCTGTGCTTGCATGCAAACAGGAACACACACACACACACACACACACACACACACACACACACACACACGGCCTCAGCCCCAACTCTTCCTGGCTCTTCTCCCTGCCCGTACAGGGGTCACATTAATGGTGTGCAGATACTGGGATGCACATAGCTTCCAGTGCAGGGTCTACAATCAAGAGTTCAGGCTCATCTCAGAATGTCTTGTGCTGATCCCATCAGAGGGTCCGTCTCTTGGAAACTGCCACCAGAGATAACACAAATCACTTCCCCTGCCTCTCTGGGCTCTGTGCCAAATTTGGTTCTGCCGCTCTACCCTCCAGACTCCTAGGCCAGGTGAGGGCTTCAGGGACCTTTCTTTTTGGTAGTTATCAGTCAGCCAGACTTCTCTCATGCAGCAGAGCGAGGCTGGAGGCAGAGCTGCTGTCTACGCTTCCAACCACACGGAACTGAGGAAACAGATGCTCCAGGCTCCAGGAGCAGACGGCTCCTGGCAGAAGAGACACCTCCCTGTCTAGAGACAGACACCGGCTTCGCTCCAACGGACTGGAGGAAGGAGGAGATGGACAGGGGCTTTGGTGATTATATATTCCACAAGCCACTGAAAGGGGGCAAGTGAGTAACAGTTGAGCCTGAATAGGGTTGTGCAGGCTGGCAACCAGCCAGCACTGGGGCCCCCACTTTTTCTCACCTTAGCTTATGAGAATATCGAGACAATTCTAGGACCACCCAGCTGGGTTCCTTCCCAATAAAGACCTGTGCATGGACCCTACCTCAGGCTGAGTGGAATCAGCTCTTGAGGTGTAACTCTTAGATCTCCTAAGGGTCTGGCTCCTAACCCTCACTTGAAGTTTGGATGGCCAGAAGAGTCATAGCTATACTGTAGTCTCCAGAGGCCTGCTCTGATGCATAGTGAAACAGCATTCATGTCCCCCACATTCTATGGTACTCAGCTCTGAAGCCTTGGACAGATGGATGCACAGAGGAGCGGGTGCATATGCTAAACTTGGGTAGGAGGGGTCAACCTTATCAGCATCCAACAAAGCAATGGATTTGTAAGGAGGTCCCAGCATTTCCTAGTCAGATGAGGATTGAATGGCACTGTCAAGTATCCCGTGAGCTTGTGGGCTCCAGCAAAGGTGGCTCCACCATGTTACATAAGCTCTCAGCATCCTTATCCCCAGCTGACTCCATACAATCCCCCCGCTAAGCAATCATTCCTAACTCAACAAAGTCTAATTTCTCAGGTTCTTCTTCTGTGCCATCCCAATTCTATTTATGATCCTACATAAGAAATCCTATTATCTTCCTTAAGAAATCTTTGCTTTCTTCTAAGCCACGGAGGACTCCCAGGCATCTTCTAAGACCTGTACAGCTCCAGGCTGTTCAGGTGTGTGACCCATCCGTGTTGGTTCTGTGTGTAACATCCCCACGGGAATGCCCAGTGTTCCGGGGTGCTCTGCCCAAGACTTTCTTCTTTCTGTTGGCTGCTTAAACACCTTGAACCAAACTCCATCTCACCACAGAACAGAGTCCCTTCAGAACTCTTGATTCTGTCCTCCGTGAGCACTCATCCACCCATGTGCAAACACTGCCGTTTCACTGATCTGTAGGACATTCTGTGATGGTGTTTATAAAGTCCTTCAGCTTGCTCCTTTTACAGAGTGACTTACTGGGTAAGGGTGCTTTGCCACCAGGCCAGACAGCTGGAGTCCGATTCTTGAGCTCCACAGGGTGGAGGGGATGAATGAGTCCACTGAAACTCCACCACAGGCCCTGACTCATAATATGACTGATATTCATGGAGACTCTGAATCCTGCAACTTCTGACATATTTATTCTAAGAATAAAACTAGCTGGACTCAAATAGGAGGTCATCCTGCAGAGGGCAGAGCTGACATGGCCAGCAGATTCAGCTTCTAGTTGCCACCATGTTTTGGTGGAACTCTTGGGTCCCTTGCTATACAGATGGGATGAAGGGTCAGTTCTGGGGCTTCTGCTCACGGAGACCCCTGCCTCCCAGCATCCAATGATTTTCCTAGCCCAGAGTTTCAAACTAAACAGTTCTAAAGGTCTGTCTGAAAACCACATGGTCTGTCCACCACAGCCAACGGCCCAGCTTCTCAATACCAGTTTCTGTCTTAGTCTTGTCTGTGCTGCTGTCAAAACACCTGACCAAAACAACCTAAGGAAAAAGGAATTTGTTTGGTTCCAAGTTCCAGATGACGGTCCTTGTTACAGTGAGTCAGGCAGCAGAAACTTGAAGGAGACGGATGGTTACATCACATCCACAATGCTGCAGAGGATGAAGTGTACAAACAGGCTAGTTAGTGCTCAGCACACTTTCCCCGATCTCAGAGTCTAAGATCTCCTGCCAGGGAATGGTGCCACCCACAGTGGGCTGGGTTTTCCCAACTCAATTAGCATATCAACACAATCCCTCTCACAGGAGACAACCTGATTAGATAATCTCTCTGTAAGACTCTCAGATGATTTTAGAGTGTGTCAGGCTGAGAATTAATATTACTCACCACCCTCTCCAGCCTTTAGGGAGTTTCTCAGTCCCATGTTCTGTCCTACCCTCAATCTGGGTCCTGACTGTCTTTCAGAAGCACAGAGGTTTAGTTCCAATCCTGTGGCACTCCTGGCAGGTAGCAGAACACTCGTGAGGTGAGGCCCACTGGAAAGACTTTAGATCACTAGGGTGGGCCCTTGAATGAACTATTAGGACTCCAGCCTTTTCTTCTTTTCACGTCACAATTATCTTGAGTTTCACTCCTGTGCTGTGAGTCCCATCAAGATGTCAGCGCTACCACAGACTAGAGCAACTGAGCCTGGAGACTGTACAGAAGCCGTAAACTGCTCTGAACCCGTCTTCCTTTCAGTTGGGGGTCAGGTTTTCCGCTGTACTGACAGACACGCCTTGAAGGGGTCATCTAGAACTCCGCCCACTCAAGATAGATCCTCTGAGGATATTCCCTCAACTTTTGGCAGCTGTTGGGTGACTGAGGACAGTTTTACTGCAGGAATGTTAATCTGACCCTACATTCTGTCACTGCCAAGAGCCAGACCTTCTTAGATACCAAGCAGTGCCTTATGCATCAGCATAAATGGAGATTAGAGAGTACTGTTATGTGGGACAATACAGTCACTGGAACCTCCTTCCTCCCACAGTGAGCACCTAGAGAAAAGCCTCTGAGGGAATCCTCAGGTAGGAAGAGGAGACTCAGCTCTCTCCCCATCTGGTCATAGAACAAACAAGGTCACAGCACTGGGAAGGTGGAAACATTATTGACACAGGGCCAAAACACCGAGAACACCCTCAGCAGAGACCCAAACATCACACGGTACTGAGATACTGGTTAAACCCCCCGGCAGAGACCCCAACATCACACTGTACTGAGGCACTGGTAACCCCCCACCCCGGCAGATACCCCAACATCACACAGTACTGAGACACTCAGAGCACCCCCAAGTTGGTCACCCAACACATGCTCACTGCTGCATTCTGCTCCTGCTTTCCACCAAATCAATGGTAACCAGGAACATCTATCCTGGCAGGACTGTGTTCCACGCATCACTTCCCACCATCTCTCTTAGCCACCTCGAGGTCAAACATGGTCAGCCAGAAGCAGAATGAGGGGGGGCCTGTTCTGGTGTCTTAACCTAGAACAGCAGAGCCTCAAAGTTGCAGACCCTACACACCATCTCTACTTTGCAAAGCTTCCTGACCAGAAGCAGCTGTCTGATTTCTGTCTGTATCCTGGGCCGACCTTCCTCTTGAAGTCTTTTACCCAGGAGGGTGCTCCTGAGCAGCCTCCCCATACTGATACCATCTGCATTTATATGATGCAGTCTCTGGCCATTATTCACTTAATTCAGGTCAATGAACAGCACCATGCATGTCCTTAGCAATTATAAAATTGGAGAGCTGAGTGTCACACATACATGCTCCAAAGTACTGAAGAGGAAGAAATGTAGAGAACAGCCAAGAGGCAAGCTCTTTAAAAAAAAAAAAAAAAAAAAAAAAAAAAAAAAAAAAAAAAAAAAAAAAAAAAAAAAAAAAAAAAAAAAAAAAAAAAAAAAAAAAAAAAAAAAAAAAAAAAAAAAAAAAAAAAAAAAAAAAAAAAAAAAAAAAAAAAAAAAAAAAAAAAAAAAAAAAAAAAAAAAAAAAAAAAAAAATGAAAATAAAACTATAAAAGTAAAATCAAACATGATAAATAGTCATAAGATAAACAGTGATAAAGATAAACCAGTATCAATTAGATATTTTGGGGTGATTGTAAGATCAAGTTTATACCCAATCCTTGTTGATCTCTGGGACAGAGAGGACTTACTGGACATGACAGGGGCATGGTAGTAAGGGCAGGTAGCATGGCAGATGGACACTGCTTAGATGGGAAGGGAGTCACTTTGGTGTTAGTGAGTGAGGTGGCACACTCAGGCTGTGTGACGGCTAATCTTGGTTGTTAACTGGTTATGCGTAAAATCAACTATAATCTAAATTGCTAAGCATTCTTGTAAGGAGTTTTTAAAGATCTGTTTGCATCTTTGAAGAGGAAAAAGCTATCCTGAACCTGGGCCATGTTCTCAGGTGGCAGCCCACGTAAAAGGATCTAGAAGGAATAGAACCTTCCAGGTCCTTTGACCTGCTTACCCTCACAATGGCTGGCAAGTTCATCTATCCTGCTGCTGTAACTAGTACTACAATCCAACTCCTCCAGGAATCGCATGTAAACTGAAGACCAACAGCTGTCTGGGAATTCTCCAGGACTCCAGGGCCAGACTGCAACTGCTGAGATGTCAAACATCAGGGAGCTGTACAACGATTAGACTCTTCAACTCTCTGTCAAGAGCCAGACATTATTAGACTACCCAGATGGACCACAGCCTGCAAACAAGCCTATTAAAACCCAGTTCTGTTCCTTTAGAGGATCCTAGCTAACACGGCTTTCCTTCTGGCCACAGTGGCACAGATGGTCCAGAATTTCCTTCTTCTTATACAAAGGTCTCATCTGCAAATGTATTCTGGACAGAGACCTGTACCTCACAGGTCCTTGCATCTGTGATGACACATTAGCATATGTCCTGTATGTGAGGACCATACGGGTGAGATAAGTAGAAATGGGGCACTGGGCTAAGAGCAGGCCGAAATGTGAGGGAGGGAGGTGATCTGGCGTGCCCTGAGCAGCAGCTGGATTAGGGGGCAGTTTGTTCAAGAACCTTCACTTCTGTTTTCTCATGAGCTCACTAAGAATTCAGGCAAGTCCCCAAAGCCTTCCTTAAACAGTCTCCCATGCAGTCCCCCTCAAGGACCAAGGCCAGGCTGCAGAGCCTTCCACTGGGGCCAACTTCAGCCCATCTTACCATAGTTCAAGTCCCTGCCTGGTCCTGCATGAAACTCCAGAACACAGAAGGGTGGGTCTAGAGCCCACTTCACCTAGGGCAATGTTGCATCCCCACCACCCTGCAGCTGGACCAGCAAGTGCTGGTGAATGCACATGGTCTCCAGGTCCAATGAGTGGGATAGATCTCTACCTGACTCTCGTGTGCAGTCCCTGGCCTGGGAGGCAGCAGAGCAAATGTAAGCCACCTCCTACCTCAGTTCCCTAGCACAGGCCTTGCATATAGTAAATGTTCAGTGCATGGTAGCCATGGTACACCATCCAGAGGGTGGAGGAGAGGTTCAGCCAGGAGCATGATTTCAGCACAGGGGCTATGTTGTCGGACATGGGGCCGACAAAACAGCTCAGTGTATGTCTGCCACCAAACTTCCTAACCTGAGTTCCATCCCCAGAACCCACATGGTAGAGGAGAATCCTGTTCCCTGACCTCCACACATAAACCCACATCCGTAACACAAAATAAATAAAATGCAATTACAATATTTTTAATAAAATAAATCTTAGGTGCTAGAGAGATTGTTTAATGAATAAAAACACTTATTGCTTTTACAAAAGACCTAAACTCAGTTCCTACCACCCATACTGGATAGCTCATAACTGCCTGGGATTCAAAATCTCTGGCCTCCTCGGGCACCTGTACTTACAGGTACATACTCCATGCATGGAACATTAAATGATGATGATCAACTCTTTTAAAATTAAATCTCAGGAAGAAAAGGGGGAGGGGGGAAAGGGATGCAGGAGACAGAGCTCACTCGATGATTAACAGCACTTGCTGCTCTCCCAGAAGACTCAAAAGTTCCCAGCACCCACATCAGTAGCTTATAACCACCACCAACTCTAACCAGAGAACCTGGGGCCTCTTCGGACCCCTCAGGCACTCGAACATGTGGTGCACATGCATGCTCGAGAACACACACACACTTGCAGGCCGGGGAGACAGAGCCATACATACACATAAATAGTTTTAATAACAGAGAACAGGCTTCCGAGATGGCTCAGTCAGCAAAGTGCTTGTCACAGGAGCAGGAGGACCTGAGTCTCAACCCAGCTTCCACTTAGAGGGCCTGGGGGCGGGGCATAATAACGACATGTGCTTATGACCACAGGTCTAGGGGGGTGAGCAAGGTAGATGCTTGAGGCGTGCAGACCTACGGGAAAATTCAAGGCAACTCTCTCAAAAAATCGAAAAGGGGGGCTGGAGAGATGGCTCAGCGGTTAAGAGCACCGTCTGCTCTTTCCAGAGGACCTGGGTTCGATTCCCAGCACCCACATGGCAGCTAACAACTGTCTGTAGTTCCAGTTCCAGGCAAACACCAAGGCAAATAAATAAATAAAAATAAAGTTTTTTTAAAAAAAAAAAAATCAAAAGGATGGTAGCCATTCCAAGGCTGATGTCCACATGTGTTCATTAGGCATTCATATACAGACTTGGGGATAGAACCCAAGGCCTTTCACATGCTAAGCAAATGCCTTAGGACACCAGATTAAACAACAATGAACACAAAAGTTAGACCATGGTCGCCCAGGAATTTGGGGCTGCACTGGCCTCCCTGGGTTGCAGGAAGTGCCCTTCCTGGTCCAGCTGCCACGAGAGAGCACAAGAGCATATTCGTGGGGAGGGACCGCCCCACACAGTGGCAGGACTGTGACAAAGCAAAGGCACAGTTGCCCCTTACCTGCCCAGCCTCCTCCCGTCTCAGCCTCTCCCTCCTGAAGCCAGCTGCACTGACAGATGCTACATTCCAACAATGCCTCCCCTTACAATGGTCTGCATTCTTCCAGAAGGGGCCCAAAGTGTTCCCCTCCCACCTCCTGCCTGAGCCCCTGCAGCCCACAGCTTCCCTAGCCCTCATGGTGGCTGATCCTGGCACCCTGGTTTTCAACAAGGCAGCTGCTAAAAGGCCCAGCTCCCTCACCATGCAAAACAAGAGGACAATGAGCAACTCCCCTCTGCCTCGGGCACTGGGTGTTTACAGGGGACATAAACATCGTGCTGACAGGCTTCCACACACTGTGAGCTCAGCCCCAGGCATGAGGCTGGCAGGCAAGCCTGTGACAAGCCACCATGAACTTGTTACTAGGAAACCAAAGGGGATGTGGGACACACACACACACACACACACACACACACACACACACACACACACACACCCCGACCTCAGCCCACACTAGAGTATGGTTCATCTCAGGGCACAGGCAGTGGAGAGTGGATACTGAGGACTGGGTGATTTGTTTGTGGGGACATATGGACAGACAAAGACCCTAGACACCTTTAATCACTCTCTGTTAGAGGAGTCACTGTCTACAAGTAGGAACCAGGAACTACCTGGCCAGACCCATCTGGCTACAAGCCTGCTGGGGTCTGCACCACCCTGCCCCTGCCCCGCCCCAAAATACACATGCACCAGTGCCTACAGAGAAAAAGAGCATCTCTTCTCTTTTCTGGAAATTCTTTCTAAGCAGCAGAAGAGCCTAGAAACACTGACAAATACATAAATGAAGCAAGCAGGCGGTACTGGGTCACAAGGACTGGTCCCACAGGGACACCCTAGGTCCCAGGCAGATGGTCCAGGGTTTCAGTTCCTCCTTGTCACATGGCGTGTAGACTATGTGGCCTCCAGCAAGGCACTTCCCCTCCCAAAGCTCTAATTTTATATATACATATATATTTTTTATGTGAATTGGTGCATGTATAACTGTGTCAGGGTGTCAGATCTTGGAATTACAAACAGTTGTTAGCTGCCATGTGGATGCTGGGAATCGAACTTAGGTCCTCTGGAAGAACAGTCAGTGCTCTTAACCGCTGAGCCATCTCTCCAGCCCCGCAAAGCTCTAATTTTCAACTGCAAAATGGAGAACCCACCTATGTTGTCAAGCCTGCAGGGGCAATGTGGGGAACACGTAGATCCTTCACACAAGGACTGCAGTGTTCTGAGCATCCATTCCCGTGTGCCCTGTCCCTGTCCCTCTCAGTGAGGGTGAGAGCCAGGGTACATGTGTGAAGACCAGGGGGCAACATGAAGGAATCTATTCTCTCCTTCTACCCAGTAGGTCCTGGGAATTGAACTCAGGCTGTAGGCTGGGCCACAGCATGGTCCTGGTCCTGGCTCTTTCTTACAACACTCTGTGTTGGGCGCAGGTCAAGCTATCCGCCTGCTCTGCTCCTCACAAAAGACCTGTAGGGAGCACTCTCTGATCAGGAGAGAGTGATGTAGAAAAACAAAAAGTGTCAAGGTCACCCAGCACTGTGGACAAACATGAAGAGAAGTCATCCTTTTGGTATGCCAAAGACTGTAGGTGGCTTCACAGAGGTGATATCTGGGCTGGGTTTTGTAGAATGAATAGAAGTCTGGCAGTCAATACAAAAGATGCTGAATGCATGATTGAACCGTGCACAGCCTGCTTACTCATTTGGCAGTGTTTTCTCTTATGTGGTCTGTGTGCCACATCTGTGTTAGATACAAGAGACACGACATCAGGAAGGCTGTCTTCATATCTCAGGGTTTCTAAAACACATTGCTGGATTTGAAAGGCCCCCGTCAGACAGGATAGAATTCTCTGCTACCTACAGGAAATAGTAGCATATCCACACGTGGTTTTAAACTCCTTTTTCTGGCTGCCTCTGAAAAGAGAGAAAGGCCTTGGCTGGCTTGGTCCTGTGAGATCCTGTGCCTTGTCTACAGTTTCCTCTATCTGAAGAGTTAGTCGGGGAGCGGGGGTAACGAGGAGCCTGCCCCACACACATCAGGAAGGCGCCTTGCTTTCTCCACCAGAGATCCTACAGTGTTGCCAGCAGGGAAGCCACTGAAGTCAGGACAGCTGAGGCCCACCGCACGCACTCCCGAGAGACTCATACTGAGAGGGCACACAGGAGGGGATAGGAGTTATCAGCCCACCAGCACAGGCCAGTTACTGGCAGGCCAGAACGAGATGGGAAACGTTTCTAAGTCCCCAATTTAAGCAGCAGCCCTCTTCACAGGCGAGGGAACCCGGCAGTTGATCAGACAGGAGGGCTGGGTCACAGGTCACAACGGTCAGAACAGCTGGCCCTAAGTTCCCAAGTAAGATATAAATGAGACTCAGACTCTCTCCAGACCCCTGACCAAAATTCAGCAGTGGCTGAGCTGACATGCAATTCAATAGATCCTGCAGAATCCTCAGAAGGCATTCCAACAGACAGTTGTCCTGGTGGGGATACATTTGCTTTGGTTTTGGTAGTCACTTGTAAGGTGATCATGTTCCTATAAGCAACAACACTAACGAAGCTCACTGGATCACTGTGGTAGCTGGAATGTTATCGGTCCCCATAAGCTCATAGGAAGTGGCACTATTAGGAGGTGTGGCTTTATTGGGGGAAGTGTGTCACTGTGGGGTGGGCTTAGAAGTCTCCTATGCTCAAGTCACACCAGGTGTCACAGTTCACTTCCTGTTGACGGCAGATCAAGGTGTAGAACTCTCAGCCACTATTCCAGCACCATGACTGCCTGCATGCCGCCATGTCCTAGCCATGGTGATAATGGGCTAAATCTCTGAAACTGTATGCCAGCCACCCCATTAAATGTTTTCCTTTAAAAGAGTTGCTGTGGTCATAGTGTTCTCTTCACAGCAACAGAAATCTTAACTAAGAAACCACCAAAATAAAGAGACAGGAAGGGTATTTGCTGTACAAGTGTAAGGACTCGAGTTCAAATCTCCAGAACCCATGGAAAGGCTGGACATGGCAGCAAGCGTTCCTGTAGTCCCAGAGCTCTTGTGGAGGAGAGTTGGGAGCAGGCAGAAGAACCCTGAAAGCTCAGTGGACGGCTCTCCAGTGTAAGCAGCAGAAAGAGAATGAAACCCTGTTGAAGCAGAAGACGAAGACCGCCACCTAAGGCCAGCCTCTGACTGCCACACACACACTGTGGTACAGGAGCCTATGCACACATACACACACACACGCCCACACTAACATCATACACACATGCACACAGACTGACACGAATGTAGACGTGGGGTAATTGAGAAGGAGAGGGATTAAGAGGGTGAATATGATCAAAATGTCATGTTCGTGTATGAAAATATCACAGTGAAACCCATCAAATACAATTAATATACGCTAATAAAACACATTTAAAAAAAAACAAACAAACAAGCCAGGCACAATGGCACACAACTGTGATCCAAACTGTGATCTGATGAGACTGGGGGGAGATTGCTGGGAGTTCCAGGACAGCCCAGACTACAGTGTGCAAGACTGGGACTCCACTTCAAAAAAAAGTAACAAATTAAAAATCCTAGACACATCTTTCCTCCTAGCCTGGATGGGTGTGTTGGGAGCAGATGGCACCTGGGTGACAGGGATAAAGGAGAAGCAGTTCAGGTGCAGAGTGACGGTCTCAGGTCCGCACAGGGGCCAACCATGTGTCAGCACCAAGGCAGATTCTGCTAGGCAGCACATGAGGGTGGCAGGACAATTCCTCAGACATGGATTCCAACCTCAATTCTGTCCTTCAATAGAAGGGGCCCTGGGCAGGTGCCTGCAACCTCTCAGAGCCCTATCTCCTTCCAGGGTCTGCACACACAGACCTCGATGAGCAGCAATAAACTCGAAAACTCTGAAGGCAGATTTTAAACTTTCTCGGACAGTGGTGAGCAGAGGAAGAACCAAAAGGGAGGCCCGTGGGCTGGTCTAGAGATGGGCTTCCACTTGGATGAGGGTCCCACAAGGATCCAGCCCTTGCTCTTTGCTGTTGAAGAGAATTGCAGAGCGGCCAAAGCCTGGAGTTTTCTGGGGTCAGATAGGAGAAAAACAATCATGCTCCTAGGTCACTGACATCACTGCCACCACCAGGGCACAGAGGGGTCCAAACCGCCTTCATTTGTATAACTTCAGAACTACTGCAAAGTTGTTTTATAATGCAATAAAATATGCAGCTATACACTTACAGAAAAGTTACAGTCCCTGGCTTAGCACGAGCCCATTTGTTTAACTAATTCGCCTCAGAGGACAATGACGTCAGAGCAGCACACAACAAGCTCTGCCATGACAGACTTTGGAGTCTGATCTCAAAGCGACATCTGTGCAGGCTTCAGAGTGGAGATGAAGAAACTGAGGTCCATGGAAGGACCAAGAACAGAGCACCGCCAGGAGAGCCACACAGCCTAAGATGGGTGATACACACACACCCTTGCTTTCCTGGGCCCTGGGAGTGCTCCAGCCACGTCACCTGGGCACAGAGAGCCCTGAAAGGCAAGAGAAGACAATGGGACAAAGCCAGACCTTTGCAACCCCAGGGCCCTCACTGCCGCACCTCACATGTACCTGCTGTTCTTGTATTATCGGCCAGTCTGCACAAAGTGGCCATCAGTCCTGCACATGCCGGCTGGGAGGCAGTCCCGACAGGTGGAATCAGACACTTCCAGAGGCAAGCCATTATGCAAATTTTGACAATTTTTAGAGCAACTGAAAAGTAGGCCTTTCCTTTTGGGTTTATTTTGCTTAATAATGGCATTTTTAAGTAGCAGTGCTGTGTCCATTGTCTCAGCCAGCTGCTCTGGCTGCTAGATCACACTTTACTGAACAATCTCAAGAGGGAGCCGAGAGCCGTTTCCAGTGCTCCTCACGTGTGGGGTTCTGCTCAAGCTCCCAAGGCATTTGAGAGCATGGCTTCTACTGCCCAGCTCAGTGGCTTAGGGCCATGCACGGTTGTCATATAACAAATGGATCTGGATCTGGACCAATCACTGCCAGGGGACTGAATGAAAACACAATTTCTTGTTGGCAGCTGTTCTGTGGAAAACATCGCTCTGGCAACATCTTGGGTCAATCAGTTCAAATAATTTACATTCTTCAGATTAACTTCACCTGTTTCTTCTTACGCTTTTGATGTGGCTACTAGAAAATCAGCAGTCAGGCACATAACTCATGCTTGTTTTCCTCTGCAAGGCTCTGCCACCGCCACTTAGAAGCCAGGGAGAGAGATGTTCTCAGGCAATGAAGGAGGCAGATTAGGGGAGAGCCCCCAGGTGTGCCTGGTGCCAGTGAGCACCTTACAGTTGACTCACCTTCCAGCGCTGCTGAATTCCCCCAGTCCCACCGAGCAGGTACTCATGTCATGTGTCACAAAGAAGGAAACAGGTACATTGAAGCAAGCAACCTGCCGAAACCACCTGAGCAGGAAATGCAGGTGCTAGCGCTCCGCTCGCTGCTCCAGCAGAGAATGGTCCAAGCAGACAATTGGGGCTGCCCTCAGGTGAGGTAGAAGGTGGCTCTTGTCACAGCTAATCTGTGTGCTGTGGGATGGTAAAGGCTCTAGGCAGGTGCTACATAGATTTCCAGGCCCCTTCAGCCAGAGACACAGGGGCAGCCTGCCTGTCCCTTGTGACCCATAGGCTCTCTCCTCAAATGGCCTGGGGTCTTGGGAGGCCTGGGACAGACAGACAGGCAAGGCTCAGCAACCAGGCTGCAACTAAACATATGCATGGCTGGTTCACTGCATACAATGGTTCCTCGACAGACCAACCATACCTGGAGCTCCAATGAGAGACACCAGGAGCCAGTGCTTAACCCCATCCCCCACCACCACCACCGCAGACACGCTACAGGGTCTGCATCAGGGTGGCTGAAAGGGTCCTACGGACACGCAACCCGATTACTATTGAGAATTCAGTCCCTTATACTCTGAAATGCTCTCCCCAGCACACAAACTTCTCTCTTACAAGATAACACTATCCCTGGCTGCTGCCTCATGCTCTTCTGAGGCCGTCTGCTTGTGAATGGGCAAACATCACTACCAGTCCCACAGAGACCAGTACCAGGAAATCTGCCTTCCAAGAAAGGGGGGGGGGGCGGGGAGTAGTGTCAAATTTATTAAAATGGACTTGGATCCAACTTAAAGGTTCAGACTCACCCTCCTTCCCTGTAATTTACGAGTCAGGTTTGCAGTAACTGCGAGGTTCAGGATTAAGGGGGCTCTGTGGGAATGTCACAGAAGCAGCTTTCAGCTGAGCGAGGCTACATGTTCTATCGTGTTTTGGATAAAGAGACCAGTGGCAAACCAGAAGAAGCAGAGGAAGAGGAAGGTGGACCACCCCCCCAGACCAGACTCACAGCATGAGTATTGAAACTGGAATGCACACAGGCTGCCTCCAGAATAGCAGTTTGGAAAACACACTAGACCTAAAATATCAGGGTATTTCATACCTGGCCCTAAATACACAAAACCTACTGGGTCCCTGCCTTCCAAATCCCAGGCTGTGCCCACTTCAGGGACATTTCCAGAACATTCAGGATGGAGAATTAAGAGAGGAGGCATCAGGAGAAGTGCTCTAGCCACTGGCCCAAAGTGCCCTGGCCTCTACAGGATCACCCTTCCTGATGAATGATCCGAACCAGTTGCATCCTCCCTCTGGGTTTATTCCTGACCTGTGAGGTGGAGACCAGAGCTCACAAAGCATGAGAGAGGGAGGGAGCCGTGTTGTGTGGTCCCAACAAGGAAAGCCAGCATGCACTGCAGTCCTCAGGACCCTGCTAGTCTACTGGAGACATTTAACCACCTAATCACCAAGTCTCTAAGACAGCAAATAGAGGTGCGGGTCCTGTGGGTAGGACACACAAGGCTTCCCAGAGCAAAGGCACTTAGGACAACCCTGAGCTCAGCACATATCCCAGATGCTACACCAGCGTAGAGGCATCACGCCCTTGGGGATCTCCCTTGTGATATGCCACCAGTCTGAATCCCTCTGTGCCCCCATGGTGCTCTGCCTGCCCCTGAGTGTTCTAGGTCCCTCTCCAACTCTAGAGATGGGTCAGAGTTGCAGCAGGACCCAGCAGGCAAAGAATTCAAGGCCTTAGATGACTTTCATGGAACCCCCTTCCCAGTGTACTCACTATAACTGAAGAGGATTCAACAAACGTCTGAAGGAACTCCGGACTTTCCACCTATGGGATCATCCTAGGCTTCCTGGAAACCCATTTCTGAATTCCCTCTGCCTCCAGGTGAGGAATCCCCGTCAGCCTAGCACAGACAAGCTAAGCTATGGATGAGTTCCAGGTCTTGTCTGCTGCCATCTGTGGGCTGCATGAGGCCCAGAACAGCTATGAATGCAGCCAACACAAATCATAAACTTCTTTCATACATTATAACGGGTGTTGAGCATTAATGTTGTAGATGGCAATGTCACATCAAGATGTCACAAGGTTAGACACATTTAGTAGACCTGCAAACACACTGTGCTCCATCTCTGGAGACACCCCAGGTAGGAACAGCGTGGATACAAAACCCCAGGATGGGGCCTTAAACAGCAGACGCTCAGGACACACTAGCCCCAGCACATTTGATTCTTTCTAAGCTTGTACAATGAGATAATAGGAGGGAGACAGATACTAGAATCTCCACAGAAGGGTACATTCTCAGAACGAGGCAATACATGTGGTAAAAATGAGGTCAGCAGTTCACCAGGAGTCCCAAAGGAACCCCAAGCTTGGGACGAAAGCAGACATAAGCTAGATAACAAACTAGGTCCTGGACAGACCCAGCTCCTCCCAGCCTGGGCCCCTCTCTATTAGAATCCCAGTTAGGCTCAGGGTGGGCTACTTCCCTTCCTTGACAGGGAGCTGGGTAATCCCACACTGGCCACATGATCCCACTCATATGACCAGAGCAGGCTGCAGAGCTAGGCCAAAGGCTCCTTCATCCCTATGGTAAAATGACCCAGCTCATCCTGTATGTAGTAAGGGGGTGGGGGCCCTCAGAGGAATTAAGCAGCATGGGGCCTGCTAAGAGATAGGGAACCAGTTCTCCCCTGCAAGCCATACCCTAATCAGGGAGCTATAGGGCATTCTGAGCCACAAGCCCCACTGCTTAGAGACAACCCAGTGTGGCGTCCAAAGGCCAGGAAAGAGACACCTGCCCATTGCCACTCCCAGCAGCTCCACAGAAGGAAACATTCCAAGAGAAAGGTTGGAAAGACATTCCATGGTCACCAACCATGACCAATAGACACCAAGGCTGGCAGCCTTCTAGAAGGCAGAGGGTACAAAGCAAGCGGGATGCCACGCAGAAACCCCAGCTTCTGGCAGGGAAGACAGTCAGGGCTGGCTCTGTCTTGAGAGCAGCTGCTGAGCCGGGGGCTTCTTCCTCGTGCCCGTCCCATCATCCTCCTCCTCTACTTACTCAGCCAGCTCTTCCAGGCTTCGGTAGACGTCATCATCGTTCTCAGCCGTCTCCTCTGAGGGAAAAGGCCTGTAGAGAGACAGCCAAAATGAGGACAGCACATCTCCATCCCTGCCACCTGGGGACCTGCCCCTAATCTACCCAAGGCCCTACCCAACTGCACAGAAACATCTAGACCTTAGCCCCTTGCAACATTCTGCTTTGTAGACCCAGCCTTCTAGGTGAGCAGGCTCAGAGAAGCAGCTCCTGGGCCGTGGGTGAGTCAGCCTTATCTAGGTCTCCAAGCCTCGATACCGCATAGGAATATGAAGGATCTGGTCCGAGGGCTTTTGTCATCTGTCACCAGGCTGCCATTATGCATACATCATACTCTGGAGGACTACAGAAAAAGTATGTGGGCCTCTCAGAATACTGTGAGCTACAACACAGGGTAGGCAAGTGGCCATTTCCAGACCCCCCAGGAAGGAAGTCTAGAAGGCTGCCCAGGACCTACTGCTCTTCAGAGCCTGTGAGGACAACAGTTGTCACCCACTGGGACCCAGTGAAGACTGGAAAGGTCCCAAGAGTTTCAACCCATTCACAAGAGCATGCTGTCTTGTGTCCTCCTAAGACAGCACCTCGGGGGCAAGAGCTGTGTGGAGATATGGCCCTGAAGGGCCCCACTGGATAGCTATGATCCCCAAGGCATATGCCATCACCATGGCCTTTAAGTCACCACATCACAACCCCATTAACAGCAACCTCTCTACTGTCAGTCCCTAAGCTGACCTATATCTTAACAGTGTGAGGCTCCAGCCCCTGCTGGGAGGGGGGTGCTTCATCTAACAGACATTCCTATGATATCATCTCCTCTTTGGTGTCTCTCATCAAGCAAAGCTACACTCAAGGAGAGTGACAAGGAGTTCCATGCAGTCAGATCGCAAAAATGCTCCCAGCCACCGCCACCTCCTCCTCCTCCTCCTCCTCCTCCCAGGTAACCAGGCTAGTTCACTGCCATCGAACCGACCATCCTCATGTCCCTTTGATGGCCTCCTGCTGCAGCCCCAGCCCCGAAGTTTGTATTCCACCAAGCAACTAGAGTTTGTGGTCAAGACATGGGCTAGCTCATCTCTTCAGGGCTTTGGCATCCAGTGGCTCCCACTTCCCCGAAACAGAGGCTATCCCAATCAAAGCACCAGCTAGCACCTGCTCTTCCAGACCAGCACATACATGCACAAACTGGTGGAGAAGCCTCAGGAAGAGGCTCCAACCTGCAACACATGTTACCCTAACATCCCGTGACCCTCCTGTCGGCACCCTGCCCCAGTCCTGCTCTCCACCTGGTGCAGACCGTGTCTGCTTGCCTCTGGGTCTGCAGCCCATGCAGCTTCAAGCAACAGAAAAGGAGGAGCTGTCATTCACCCCAAACCCCCCCCCATGAGCATGAGACACTGGCTACCAGTAAACAGTAACTGGGGAAGAGAAATGGGAAAACAACATTGGCAGACCAAAGCTGGGAACAGGGTGCAGCTCGGTGTGTGCTATGGAATTGAGTGAAAGGAATATTCCTGTGTCATACATACCCTCTTCCTCATTTCCTGCAGCCAGGCTTGTGAAAGCTTTTCACATCCCATGAGACAGCTGGCTGGGGGCCCTTTACTTATCTCAACTTGAGAGGTTTTATTAACTTTTTTTTTCTATGAAAATCTCACTAGGCTGTAATTCAGAGATGTGTCCCCAAGACCCATCTCAGAATGGGGTGAGCCTCTATTGATAGGCAAGGCTGAGGAGGTATGGACTCATGGAGAATGCCCACAAAGCTTCAGAGACTTCAGGCCATGCCAGAGCCCACTCCCACGTCCCCTGCAGGGCCTGTGGCCACGAGTGTGTACCTGTATCTAGCTGAAATACACATGCCAAGAGCAGAGGTGGCCTCTAGCCTGAGGAAAGAGCAGTACCGGGAATTTGGAGGCGACACAGAAGAGTTCAGAACATGCAGTGCCAAAATAAGTCTCTTTTGACATATTTATCATTTTAAACTAAAAGAAATGGAATTAGCCAAGGCAAGAAATGCTCTTTATCTCCTCCAAATGACTGAGATAAGAGACTACGTGTAGCTATTTCTTGTGAATGGAAACAGTCCTTCCTAGAGAGGAAGTGAGCTCCCAAGACTAAGGCAATTAAGACAATACACACAGCCCAGGAAGAGAACAAAACAAGACAAAAATTAATGTCAGGAAGTTTCTGAAAGGTAAAAGATTTGCAAGGCTTCTCCTCAAAGTTGCTTAAGTAGTAACAGGCTAGCGAGGGCTCAGCAGGGAAAGGTATGCCAGCCAGCCTGACGACCTTAATTCAATCCCCGGGACCAAATAGAGGAAAGAGAACCAGCTCCTGCAAGCTGTCCATTAACATGTACACGTATACTACTACTACTACTACTACTACTAATAATAATAATAATAATAATAATAATAAATTTAATGAGTAAGTAGTAACAATTCCCGGGAAGAGTCTATCTCAGACCGGCTGAGCTGTCTACAATCTGGACAAGAAGCTCTCCAGGATGCAGCTTTTCTGAATGAGTTGTCACTCATGCTGAGAGCGCTTTTCAATGAACTGACCTTGAGTCACCTATGCTCCTGTAGGTGACCCTAATAATCTCTGGGTAGAGCAGGCATTTGTCCACATCCCCCACAGTTACACAACGGAAACAACCGTCTCTGTTTCACAAAAGAACCCATGCTTGGGACGGGAATGTGGATGAGGAGAGCGGCTGGTGTGAGGAGGAGAGGGCAGTTCTGAGCCAACTCCAGCCACCTGAGGGAGGACTCCAGCGGGAAAGCAATGGCGGGTGGCTTTATCCCTCCACAGTCCCCCTGCCCCTGCCTAGACCCACCCACAAACCCCGTTTCCTTCTTAAAGCTCAGGAGGATTATGCAAACTTGAACCATATAGGCCCTTTATCTAATCCCCCATTTTTGTGAGATACCTGCACTGGTGTTCCAAACTAAAATTGTTTTGCTCAAAGGGAAAAAGAGTAATATCGCTTCTCTCATTAATCCCCTTTACACCAATTTAACCCTAGAACCTAGAGGTAAGTAGCAGAAACAGATGCCACTCTCCACCTGCTGCCCTGCCCTCAGCACACAAGCAAGAGGAAGAGGAGGAGGATCCAAAAGGCCAAGGGGGAGGCAGATCAAAGACAAGAGAAGGCAGCCAGTGCCTTCAAAAGCCACAGGCCAAATCCATTCATCTCCAGGAGACAAAGGTGCCCCTTTAATTAACTCAGGCGGCTCCTCCTGGTCCCAGGTGCAAGTTCCAACAGGAATAAGCTACAAGCAGGAGGCCCAGCTGGGGACTGGCCTTGAATATCCACCCGCACTGGCTGGGATCCCCTCCTTGCCTGGGGGACGGCTGACATTTTTAGTTTAAGATGATTCAGCAGTGATGGGCCCCCTTCTCCGGCAGCCTCAATCACAGCCCCTGGCCAGCTCAAAACCTCACCGTGCTCATTCCTCCAGCAATCACCTTCACTCAGATCAACTGCTCTGTCACCCAGACTGTTCTTTCTATACATTTAACTTTTTCTTTTTGAATAGACATTAGGGGTGGGAGCTCATAGAGATCTGCCTGCCTCTGCCTCTCAAGTGCTGGAATTAAAGGTGCCTACCACTGTGCAGGGTAAAATATCTATTTTTAACTGATACAAAAGATGTCATAAGCATACCTGCTTGTAGAATAACATATAATGTGTCAGTATACTTTTTCAAATAAGGATGATGGTTCTTCTATAATACGAAGAAAAAAAAAAATCACCATGGTGAATCCTGAGGTTTAACTTGACCAGATTTATTACAGAATCATCTAGAAGAAAGAGAAGCAGACCCCAGGATGTCTCTGAATGTGGGTGGGGCTGTCCCGCAATCTGGAGGCTGGATGGAGTAATAGTGGGAGAAAGGGAAAAAGGCATGAAGCCTCTCTCTCTCTCTCTCTCTCTCTCTCTCTCTCTCTCTCTCTCTCTCTCTCTCTCTCTCCTGTTCCACATGCCCTCTCTATCACACTGGGCTGAAACTTGCAGAACCAACCCCTCCTACCCACACTTGTTTCTCTCGGGTACTTGGTCACAGTAACCAAAGTCAGACAAGCACCATAAACTCTTATTTATGACAAAATAAAAGTTTCCCTCATATGTAATATAAATGGAAAATTTTAAAGCCCCATTAAGCCCTTCAGAAGTGTGATATGTATAAAATGGCGTGGTGGGAAAGGGTTGGGATGCAACTTTTGGTGGTGAATGTAGAACAACCGTGGAAAGTACTGTGGGAGGGGACCCTGCGGAACTCTAGCACAGGCTGAAGGTTGTGCTAACCCTGGGGAGTGGCCAGGGGTCCACAACAACCACTCCTGACCTTGGAGTCTACATGCCAATGTAGCAGAGAACTAACTGGCTCTCCATTTGCATATTTGCTGTACATCTGTACACATGGGGGTGGGGGGGAGTACACATCTGTAATCCCAGAGCTATCATAGGGAAGATTAGAAGCTCACAGCCCAGCTAGCATGGTGTATGCTATGAACAAGAGACCATGCTCAAACACTGCGGGAGGCCAGGAACAGCCCCCAAGACAGACAGTCATCTGACATACACACACACACACAAATGAAGGGGGGTGGGAGCAGAAGGCCCCGAGTTGGTGCTAAACATCACTCTTATGTTTCAATCTCTGAGTTCTTTAACTATCTTGTATCTGTAGCTGCCCTAAAATTCTCCTTTCCACACTTTTTAAGAGTCTGTCTGAGTGCTGGTTCCACTCCCTTGTCATTTCCCCACCTGCCCTACTCAACGGAGCTAAACCAGGCCCATTACAGGTGAGAGAATGAATACAGCACTGCCCATAACCCCTCGCTACTTTTATTGGAGGATCACTAGCTGGGGCTGCAAAGCCCTAGAGAACAGAGCGACAAATCCAATTAATTTCTGCCACAGCCAAACAAAGACAGGCCACTTGCCCGGGCGGGACAAGCCAGCAAGGCAGCCTACCAGGGCTACATAATGTTTAGAATCCAGCCTGTGTGTGAGGCTGTGCCAGAGCCCCACAGCCCCCAGGCTGGCTGTACTTCTTCAGCCTTTGTACAGCTCTACCCTCTGTCCTAGGTCTACCCCCCCACACACACACACCACAGTCCCAGCATCCCTCGACTCAATGCAAACCCTGCCTTGTATGTGAAGACTTGACAGCTCCTTCTCTACTCAGATCCATATCTGAGAGCAAAGTGGTTAGCGCCACAATAGCACAGATGTATGGGGGAGGGTGAATGGGGAGACAGGTGAGTGAACAGATGGGTGGGTATGTGGATGATAGAACAGAGTAGAACATCTGGGTAAGGCAAGTGGGTAGGAAGTGAGCAGACTCAAGAGGTGGCTAGCCGCGTGGGAGAATGAACATGTGGACAAACGGGTACACAGTTATCAAAGGTCCCCACACTGTCCTTTCTGAAGCCATGGGAAGCAGCAACTGAGCTAGAATCGGGGGCATTTTCAAAGAGTACTTGAGAAACAGCCAGAATCTGAGTGTGCTCTTGGGAGCAAATGTACCAGCCTGATTGAGCCTCAGGGAATCACATTTGTACAGAGAACTGGGAGAAGAAAGGGGAGTTTCCCAATCCACACTCCAGATTCAAGTGCCAGCATAGTAAAGGTGGAAGATCCTGGCTGAGGTCACTCTGCACCCACCCTCTGTCTTCAGGCACCACCCTCCGCCCAGTCCCATGTTCCCCAGGCCTGCCTTTCCAAGGCACCTGGGCATCAGCCAGTCGTTTATCTGTTCCTGTTTGTTGAAAGAGGGGGAGGATCCATATGCTAGCAGAAGAGAACTGACTCCTGCAACTGTCCGACCGCCCTCTCTCCCCCCCCCCTTCCTGTTGTTTAAAAAGAAGGAGTAAGGAGATGGCACTGAGACACAGAGGAAGCAGGATGAGAATGCTGCTCTGAGAAAGGTACCAGCCATGTGGCTAAACTGGATAAGAATCATGGGAGTTTAAGAGTTAGCAAGTAATAAACCTGAGCCATAGACCAAAAAAAAAAAAAAAAAAGAAGAAGGAGTAAGAAGTAAGAGGTTACTCTTGAGTCTGCACAGAACATATCCTGACCTAGACAAGCAGAGAGAGAAAGCCAGATCTCAGTGTGGGTGAGGTCCTCCCCATATCAGAACATTCCCAAACACTCACTTCCTCATGCCCACTTCGGGGAAGCCAGTTTCCCCTGAACTGGCAAGGGGATTCAGCGGATACCCCCACAGGAAGAAAACCACAGCAGGCAAGAAATCCCCAGCATCTGGAGCTAAACATCAGCCCAACCTCCCAGACACCATCTAATCCCAGCCCACGGATCCAGCTACTGTACCCCAGGGGCCACATCTGATGGCACAAAAGTGTCTCTGGCTAGAGGAAAGAACCTCGAGAAAACAGACAAGTAAGGGGCCCCCAAGCCCAAAATCAAAATGAAGCTCAATTCCTGCTTCGACCGGGTCCCCCCCCTTCCTCTCCTGCCCCTCCCCTTCTGCACTATGCACAGTACCCTTGTTGAAACTGGCCACTGGCCACTTGTCACAGCTCCAGGAGCGGCTGAGGCCTAATGGTTTCTGCCCTAGGATGTCAGTGCCCATCTCTGAACAGTGACCTTCCCCAAGTGCCACACAGTATCTGGTTTGGTTGGCAGTGGCCAGTGTCAGGGCCCCAGAGGCAGCTGCCCTCCTTCAGCAGCAGACTGCAGGCTGGTGCCAATGTTAGCTCATAGTTCCTGGAGCCAGGAGGAGGCAGTAGAACTTGGAATGGGCTTTACCCAGGGTGCCGAGATTAGACTTTACAGACCCAGGAGGAGACACAAAGCTTCCTGGCCTGCTGCTCTTTCACATACCCAGAACCAGCCTGGGAATAGAACTGTAGGCTTATTCCACTGACAGGGCCTCTCCCACCCATGGATCCTCACCCCAGACTAGGGCAGCCTTGCTCACCTCTGTAAGAAAGGAAGTGTACAGCTTCCCAAGCTGCCCCGTGAGCATTGGGGAGGGGCCGCAGCCCATCGCTCCTACCTGGCTCATTTTACAGGCGGCGGGCATCCAGAGGCAGAAGCCCTGAGAGTAACAGATCTGAGTTTTCTGGCTCTGCCCACCTGAGCCACACTGCAAAAGGTGTTAACACAATTGTTTACCCTGAGATACACCTGATCTCATCCAATCAACACCCTCTTTGAGCATGCTTTATGCGGTGGTGTAGGTCCTTCCCCAATATTAGACCTGCTCACCCTTACAAGCTCACTCTGCTGGGTCTCCAGCCCCAGGCCTCGCAGCCCCTGTGAGGACCAGCTCCAGTTACCAGGAACCTTCTCCTGAAGCAGCCTGCAGGACCACGCAGGTCCTTTCACAAGTACATAGAGGTCTTTAACCTCCAGGTGCTCCTGTACCCTGCGATTTCATCCCATGATAGACTTGAAGAAAAATGTACTAGAGCCTCAAATCAGCACCTAGCTTTGGTATAGTTTGGTTCATCAGACCATCTCACAAACATGGGACCCAGAATTTACTCTCTGGGCTGGGTAGACATTTCCGGTGCACATGACCTAGCCTGAGACAGCAGCAGTTCCCTAGCACTCCCTGGGAAATTCAGTGAGAGCTGTACAGTGAGTGACCTTGAGGCTGTATGCATCTCACCCACAGGTGGCCTGGCTGTGCAATATGTGAAAAGGTAAGGATGGGCCTTGAGTCTGTATCCTGGAGGGACTCAGCCAGGAGCACTGCTGGCTTTGGCCTCAGAAGCTCAAGTGTGCCTAGAGTCCAGCATCGACCCCTCAAGGAGAGGCAATATCCCCACATGCAGAGTCCTACAAGATGACACTTTCAGTGTTGGAATGAGTACAGACTAGTCAGTCACCTAGTCCTACATGCTGTAGATAGTATATGACTTATGGGCCTTGGCCAGGCCTCCACATTGAACCCTGAAACTTCCTCAGCTTACAGGAATAAGGAACTACCACTAACCACCCTCAGGGTCAGTTCTGCCCTCCTCAGACATGAGGGATGAAAACCTAAGCTGGACAAGAACAGAGGACAGCATGGATGTCAAAAGCCACCTGGGGAACGTGACTGAGCCACAGGGCCCTCTGGCACCATTTGCCAGGGAAAGGGCAGCCACAGACTTGAAAGGCGCACCGAAAGCCTGGGGGATGACAGCTGCTTAATTATTCAAACAGGCACCTGGGTAGTCACATCCTAATTGGCAGAAAGGCCTTGAACCCCTGGTGTCTTACGTATTAAAAACAGCTCTTCCACTAAACAGCCCCAACTGTCCAAACAAGCCCACAGACAGGTCATGGAGCGGTCTCCTCAGCCAACATCCCACCCAGGCCAGACAGTGGGATCAACAGTGTGCCTTGCCCTCCAGTCACACCCCCGGCTAGTTCTCTGTGTCAAAGGGGCAGGCCAGCACCACACCATGAAGGTGACAGAGAACAGGGAGGGTAGCAGCTTTGGGCCGGGGCAGCCTAAGTAGCTGGTGCAGCAGAAGGCAGCAGAAAGCTGGCCTGAAGAATATTCTCATTGTGAGTCCAGACTTCCAGACTGGAATCAGACTTCAGGAGTTGGGAATCCAAGCTTGGTGACCTCATTGATAAATGGGGGCAAACGATGCACTTGCACACGATTAGCAAGGGAGGCAATGTGAGCAACGGGGGCAATGCCAGCCACGGCACTGTGATCCTGCTTTAAATAAAACAACTCCAGCGGCAGCCTGGGCAGAGGAACATGAGGGCTTCGCAAGGTGGACACAGGCAGAGCCTGGTTATGCAGGAGTCACCACAGGGCTGGGCTGGGACCAACCACCAGGATCTTCAATGAAAGTATGACTGGAATATAAGAGGGTCTCTGCCACCTTTAATGGGGCTTGAAAGGTGGGGACAATAAGGCAAAGACACTGTCATAGCCCTGACAGCGATCTCTGACCTCTGCCAAGAGCCAGCAGGGGCAGGGATAAGGGAAGTGGGGTGCAACTGACTCAGGGCCTCCTGGGGCCAGAGCCAGCAGGGCAAGGCTCCAGCTGACCCGCAAGTCCCACTGGGGCCCTCGTGACCTGCGTCTAGCGCCCCACAGGCAGAGGAAGACATGCTGACGTCAGCAGCCAGGTCAGAAACAGCTCCGCTCTGCCCTGCCCCGTCTGGGGAAGCCTGGGGTGGAGCTTCAGCTGATAACTGAGGAATGCTTCGTCTCAGCATTTGGTACATTGAATTCAGGAAGCCTCCAGCTGGCAGAGGTTTAGTACAGAAGGAAAGAATATACAGAGCATGTACCTCCTGAGGTAGGCCTAGCCCAGCAGCACCTCCATCTTTACAAATGCTCTGGTTTTATTTCTGTCACTGTGATCATAGACACACACACACACCTTAAAGTCACTTAGGAGAGGACAAGGTTGATCTGATTTACAATTCCAGGTCACAGTCCATTACTGAGGGGAAGTCACAACTCCAGATCACAGTCTGTCAGTGAGGGGAAGTCAAGGCGGGAACTCAGTCAGCCAGTCACATCATATTCACAGTCAAGAGCAGAGAGAAACGCACACAACCATACTACACGCTTGCTGCTTATGCTCGCTCAGCTTTCTTCCCTCTGACATGGTTTAGGGACCAGGGAAAGATGTCACCCATAGTGGGCTAGGTCTTCTACGTAAATTAACTATCAAAACATTTTCACAATCTGGTCTTTATAATGCCTCAATAGAGGCTTTCTTTCTTCCCAGGTAATTCTAGACTGCACCAAGATCACAATTTAAAATAACCAGCACAGAACCCCATGCTACATAGCCTCTTTTAGGGGTCATCTGTCCAACTGGGCAAAACACCAATGACATCTAGTCTGGATAAACACTTAGGATGAGTCCTGGGAACTAGGTCCTCCTGTACAGGCCTTAGGGAGGTCCCAGAGCCCTGCCAACTGTACTTCTCCAGACTCCAAGCTCAGGCCCCAGCAGCCAAACACCACTGTGACATGGTCCTTACCCAAAACGAAGCTTGGACCATCCATGTTCTGTAAGGGCTGAGGAACAGTAGCCTCCCCTCAAGGCCTCCTGGCCCAGGCCTGAGAAGTCTGTTCCAAGGTTGGCAATGCAAAAGTGGGTGATCCTGAGAGAGGCAGTTCTGGACTAGACATACTAGGCCCCACCCACAGGAAGAAACCAAGAATGAGATTGGGTCTGCCCAAGGCCCTTGACCATGGCTTCAGCTGGACTCTCAATGGTGCCCCTCACAGCTCCAAACTGCCCCTCAAGTTTCCTGGGAGCCTCACGAAGCTCATGTTAAACACACAGCAACCTTTGAAAATAAACATGTTCTCCTCCATCTCTCCATTTCAGTCCTCCCTGAGATGACTCTTGCCCCTATGGGGCCCGTTCCTTCTCCATGCTCTGGAGTCTAGAACGACCCCCCTGAATCACATGAGCCAAGATTCAGAGTTGTAGCCACTGCGCATGAGCAGAATAGCTTGGTCTGGCTCATGTCAGTGCCTGCCAGAGTCGGAAGAAACAAGAATGAATCTATGGGTCTTGAATTCGCCACAGTCCCCCAAGTGTGTCCACACAGCTGGGCTTCTTCACAATTCACAGGGAAGCGGAAAATATGGACAAGACCTGCTTAGGGAGCTGGGGGGCGGGGTACAGCAAGGGGTACTACCAAGTCCCCATGTGACCTCAGGCAAGACCCCTCCCTCTTTGAACAGCCAAGGGGAATGGAGTGATACAGCAGCTGAAGACTCTCCACCATCCCTCAACATCCTGCCAACTTCTGCTGGGAAATGAAGGGTCAGCCCAGTGGCCTTGGCCTTGGCAGGCTGCCTAGGTCAGGGGACCTTTCCCTTGGAGACCTGATGTGATCAAGATAAACCAAGGCCTGTCCCCTTAGAGCGTGGCAGGCATCACTAATCAATCACTGTTCTGTCCCTGGGCTCAGCTGAGATGATTGGTGACAGTCTAGAAAAGCAGACTAAGAAGGGCACAGAGCCTTAGAGAAAAGCCAGCTGCCCTGGTCAGTTTCCTGAGGGCAGACTATCCAGAGGTGGAATGAATACCAGAGGCCTGGGCAGCTCAGCCAAGCCTAAAAATACCAGCCTTGCCCAGCCACCAATGAAGTGCAGAACAGGTATAAGACACCATGTTCAGCAAGAAGGCACCAGTATAATCCACAGCTTCTCTGCCTGTTACAGATAAGGGAGACAGCCTACTTCTTATAAAATAACAATATGCAGGATGCTGAGGTCACCCCATCCCGCTTAAAGATGGAGCCTAGGTCTCTGTTGGCAGGGGCAGAAGTATAACCAACCACTCAGGTATCCAGGTTAGGGTGCCATGGGTCCTGGATAAGAGAAATGGCTCCTTCATAGGGCTGGCTGGTGCTCCAGTTTATTTCCCCAGTGAAATAGGCCATGGCTTCAGGGCAGCAGAGGACACTGTCCTGTGGCCCCACAGATATAGTCTTCCCTCTACCCTTCCTGAGGATGGGTCACTAGGAGACTCCTTGGCCCAGAGCAGATAGATGGGTTGGTACAAAGCTGTCCCCACCCACAGTAAAGAACTGGAGGCCTGGCTTGACTCACGGCCAGGTGTGTGTGCTTTGGTGGGTAGAAGTAAACCCTCAGGACTGAGGGCAGGCCTGCCAGCCTCTGCTGACACCATCCTAGGTTACCCCTGCCTGCCGGTGCCAGCTTCTTAGGTAGGGCAGACTCTATCTGGTGACACCAAATCAGGACAAGGGCCATCGTGCTCCCAGTTGCCCTTGTTTGTGCCATAGCCCAAACCATATTCTCCGTGCCCTTCACTGTACTGAGGCAGCACTCCAACAGGGAAGGCTGTCACCAGCCGTAGTTGACACAGCTACTCCAGGATCATGAAACCAGAACATGCAGACTCGATACCCTGGGCTCTTTTCCTCCTCTCTCTCCTTCCCCAGCTCAAGCATTACCCAATCAGGACTCCTAAGTACCTTTCCCCAAATGCTGCTTTCACAAGAAACACTGTCCCCTTCCCTACCAGGACATTCTAGAGGCCTGACGCCCTTCCTTAGATGCAGACGTACAGTCAGAGTTTCCAGGATCAGCAATCCCAACCTATCTGAGAGTCCAAAGCAAGAAGACACGTGTGTTTGTGCATGAGAATGTCCCCATGTGTACTCACTCACTCTCACTCTGCCCGCTACCCTCACCTCTCTGCTGCCCATAGCTTTCTGCATATGACCTTGCAAGGGCCAGGAGAATATAAGAAAGATCTCAGGATAAAAAGAAGGCAGGCCAGACAGGCCTGTGGCTCCCACCTGTCATTTCCCCCTAAGCTGTTGCCCTGTTCTTACTGATGAATGATGGAACAGTTGCTGACCCCCAAACTAGACCCAGATTACTCAAAAATGGCTCTCTCTGTCTCCGTCCCTGGAAAGGGGGATCAGCACCCTAATCATGCACCGGCAAGCTACCATGCTGCCTCCACTGAGGTCCTGCAAAGAGGAAAAAGGCTCTCCTCCAATTAAGCTAGCCACACAGTCCAGCTCAACCCTGACAGCAGGTTCACCAGGGCCAGGTGGTCAGGATGTTTGATGTCACCAGGTGGGACAATTAAAACCATCTTGCTGGCAAGATGGGCAGCTAAGTGATGAAAATTGCCACTTCCCATCCAAATCTCCTCTCTCAGACAGTCCAATTACCTGGAATTAGTCAGGCAGCACCAGCTGGGAAATGGGGTGTCACCCACTGGATGGATGCCAACAAGAAAGCAGGAACATTGCAGGGGGTGGGGGAATTCTGGGGCTAGCTGAGCCAGCACGGGAGAGAGGCCTGGGCCGGGGTTAAAGACTGGGATCACAGCAGCACATGGTGTCATGCTGATTGGCTGGTTCTGGGGAGGGCGCACACTGAAGGGTCCCCAAAGCCCATACAACTTTGGCTGAGAAGTTTTACTCCAAAAGCATCTAGCACCTTTCAGACTATGAAAAACTTGTTTGTCTTTTTAATTCAAAGGCAGTTACTCCGATTTTTTTTTTTTTTTAATCAAAGATCATCAGCCTGGCAAGAAACTCCTATTTCCTAACCCTTCTCTTCCTGCTCTGCGCAGATTAGCCAATCGCACCCATCTGTGAGGTCAAGCACTTCCAATGGTAGAAGATATAGGGGCAAAAGACACATGAGCCGTGTTGGCTTCAGTATGTTGCTAACCCAGTTTGTGCACTGTCAAACCCCTTTGAAAAAAGAATTTCCTTGACACTTTCCCTTTGTGTGGTTCTTTATGTAACACTGAGGTGGTTCATTTTTGTTTCTAACAAGATGATTCAAATGTCCCAAAACAAGGTCAAGCCCTTTATCACCTGAGGACATACTTTCTCATCATCTGAGGTACCCAGTAAGGAAGAGGACCTTGATGGGTGACCTTCAGCCGTTGGGGGCATAAATTCCTTCCCCTTGTTGGGGAAGGAAAAGAAGCAAACGTCAGGAAGGGGCTGGCTGACCTCCTCAGGGCTTTTTATCTACAATCTGGACCTGTTGAGGGTACTCAGCACCTCCCACTGCACCCTCAAAAAAAGAAAGATCGGGTTCTCTAAAGCAGCCAGGAACTCGCCAGGCATTTTGTTTTCATTCCGAATGTTCTGTTGTTCTTAGATTTAGATACGGGTGTGTCTGTCTGATATGCAGAGAATCTGCTTCATATTGAAGAAAGGCTGTTACAACTCAAGAACCAGGAACATTCTGTTTCTCCCACCCAAACCACAGCCTGACCCCAGCCATAACCTCCGCCTGGCCTATCCACCAGACAGTGCCAGTGACGGCAACCCTGTCCTAACAGTTGGGAAGTAGTTATCAAGTTATCAAGAAGCCTATCCAATGACACGTGGCCCAGCACACAACTGACTGTTTGGGAGCCTTAAGGAGAAGAAGCAGGCTGGAAAGAGAGCTCAGCAGTTAAGAGCAATTGCTGCTCCTGCAAACGACCTGGGTTTTGCTCCTAACACCCACATCGGGTGGCTCAACCACCCGTAGCTCCAGTTCCAGGAGATGAGACAAATGTATTTTGGTTTTGGGGTATTTTTAAGAGTGAGGAATTGGAGAGGTAATGGCTCAGTCTACAAGGACATGTGTCCCTCTTAAAGAAAAACCCAGGTTCAGCTCCCAGCACCCACATGGAGGTTGACAATCCTCACTCTTCCCCAGGCACACTCATGGCGCATACATGCAGTAAAAACAACCATGCCCATAAAATAAAGCTTAAAAAAAAAAAAAGACTGAAGAAGTTGTGACCTTGCCATGACCAAAGTAACTTTGAAAGCAAGCTCCAAAGACCACTCAGTGATTCTGTGGATACAAATTATTCAGAACACAGAACAGGCCATGGGTGACAAGGGGCTGGGATGCTTGTTCCTAGACATGAACTGCCCTCGGGGGAATTGAAAACATTTTGGAACTAGCATAAGTCTATAGAGCTGCACAATGCCGTAAATAAAGTAAATGCACTTTATTTTTCTTTTAATCTGCATTAGTGTATTTCCTGCCCTTATGGGTCAGATCTTGGAGTTATAAACAGTTGTGAACTGCCATGTGGTTGCTGAGAATTGAACGTGGGTCATCTGGAAGAGTAGTCAGTGCTCTTAACCACTGAGTCATCATTTCTCCAATCCCTTTTGTTTGTTGGTTTTTCAGGGTTTTGGTTTTTTTTTTTGGATGGGAGGCTGGGGTGGGGGGAGGAACAGGGTTTCTCTGTAGGACAGTCCTGGTTGTCCTGGAGCTTGCTTTACAGACCAGGCTGACCTGGAACTCACTGAGAGCTGCCTTGTCTCTGGGATTAAAGGTGTGCACCACCACTGCCTAATCAAACTACACTTTAAAATGATCATACTGCCCAGGTGAGACAGCACATACTTGTAATCCCAGCACTGGGAAAGCAGCGCAAGCAAGAAAACCAGGAGTTCAAAATTATCCTCAGCTATATAGTGAGTTCAAGGCCAGCCTATGCTACATAAAACTCTGTGTCTAAGAAGGTCATGTTATTTAAAAGTCAAAAGAAGGCAGTGTGGTAGGGATGGTCTGGGCCAGTACTGCAGAATCTAGCTCTGTTCCAAGGAGCAATCTTCTAAGGGAGAATCGAGTTCACCTCATAGGCCCTAAGGATTTATCTGCCTTCTGTGATTCCTATAGGGCATAAAAGAGCACAGTTTACCACCCGATAGCTCAGGAGGCCATAATCCAAAACAGGTCTCCCATGACCATCCGTGTGTCCTGTGGGGGGCTCCAGGGGAGAAGTGTCGCTTTCCTGGCCTTTCTGACTGCTAGCTTTGATTATACCCAGGCCAGACACTGCATCATCCCAACCTCTGTATCCATCACCAATTCTTGACTCTCTAAGCCTTGCCTCCCTGGATCCTCCTTAATCACAAACATTCATTACATTATACCTGCAAAACTCACATCTATAGAGACCTATTTCCCTGTTACACCTATGAAGTGTATGTCGGAAGATCAGGAGGATGGTGGGTGGGGGGTGTGGCACCATTCAGCCTCCCTTAATGAGCTGTAGCCTGCCTGTGGGTGTCACAGCCTCTGGGTACCAGGGGCTGCTGACACAATGAAGCACATCTTTACCTAGCATCACCTGGCTTATGGGACCATCCTTCCTGGGCCTTGGTAACATGTCCTTCCTCTAGCCATTGTGATCTCGTTAGGACAGCTCCAGGCTTCAGGTGGGTTCTGGCCAGGACAAAGACTCACTCCTCCGCTCCACACTTCTGGCTGCTCTTTGCTCCCCTCTCCCTCTCCTCTATCCCATGTCTGATTCCTCTACTAAGCAGGATGAGACTCAAATTAAGTCTCTAATTCATTGCCTATGAGAAGTATAATTGAAGCTTTTATAGAAAATCAGCTTATTATACAAAGTGCAAGGGTTGTGAAAAGAATTCTTTTTTAAACAGCTGGGCTCCCATCTAGCCATGAGGAATCCAAGGAGAGCCCTGGGGTAGTGGGCTTGGTGTGTGGGGTTTCAGACAGGAGAAGTGTTCGGCTAAACAAAATCTTCTGTTGCTTATTAACACCGGGAAGCATTTTCAGGCGAAGAGATTGGCAGTTGTCCTGGGAAGTGCCGGTGGGGCCCTCAGAAAATCCAAGTCTCCATGACAATCTCAACCCATGTGGAAGGAGAGAATGCTTTCAGACACAGCATGCTTAGCAAGGTCCTGTTCACCTGGGCTCACTCAGAAGCAAAGCCAAGGAAATCAACAGGCACCGTTTTCTCTACAATGATGCAGCACTGGTCAGAAGAGAAAGGGAACATTGAGAAGGGTGGGGCCAGAGTCTAGACATGAGGATAGGAGGGTCAGAGGGAGGCTATGGAGAGCCAAGGGAGGGCTAGGGTTGGGCAAAGCAGTATCTTCCATCATTCAAGAGATTCCTGCCTCATTTTTTAAAAAAATTACATTTATTTAGGGTGAGGGGTGCGTGTGCCATGGCAGATGCAGAAATCAGAGGATCCCTTGCAGGAGTCCATTCTCTCCCACTTTGTGAGTCCTGGGATTGAACTCAGGTCCTCAGGCGTGGTAGTAAGTGCCTTTACCCACTGAGCCACCTTGCAGGCTCTCCTCCCTCAGTTTTTGGCCACCTACCTGTCCCCAGCACCTCCTCATCTCTGTTCAGTAAAAGGTGATTCGGTATATTTGGTAGCACAAACGTATGCTCCAAAAGCACGCTTGGCTCCTACAAGCTCCAGAAGGTGATTCCTGTCATTCTCGTCCAGACACTGGCCACCTTCCCTGCCCCTTCCTCCCTCATCTACTAACACGGCTCCTCGACTGTAATAGACTGTGGCTATGAATTCAAACTTCCCTACATCCTACGAGGCCTCTGGCCAATTATGGAAGCAGAGGGATATTTCCATGCCAACTGAGAAGGTAGAACCATAGGAACAGCTCTGCACAGTCCTAATTACTCTGCAAACCACCACCAGGGTCTCACTGCCAAGTGTAAATCCCAGGAAAAGGCCATCCACACTGTCCACGAACAACCATCTCAGCCTCGCAGGGCAGAATGGCAGCTGGATCACACCCAGGCAGCCTCGTCCCCTGGATTGTCACCAAATCACACAGCAGCTGGCCTCCCTCCAGTTTGGGGGTACTATAATAAGATGGGGGGAGGGGACACACTTAGGATTCTGTGCAGGGTAGGTATGATGGCTGGAATCTGCTGAGAGAATGTCACTTTTGTCTGTGAATCTATACTGCAGAGTGTACTGAACCATGTGGGATGTAGAGCTGTGATGACAGGCCAGCATAGCAAAGAACTAACAACCGCTCAGTGCCCAAAACAAATAGCTCCAAGCCAAGTGTCTCTGTGTCCAGAAATGGCACTTCTTTTAACTGGACATCTTTAAGTGGAGCCTCTTAAGGACTTCACAGTGATAACTAAGAGCAGGGCGGGGCTCGGTGCTCCGCAGGTGTGTGCTGCTGTATAAAGCCGGGTGTGCTGAGGAAGCACAACTTACCCTTACTGTTTGTTTTTTTACTTAAAGTTTGCTTCTGTTGTTTTTGATAGAGGACTCACAATGTAGCCCAGGCTAGCCTTGATGTAGCCCAGACTGGCCTTAACTCTGCCTCAGCTTCAAGTGAAATATATGCTATCATATTATCTCTCAGCTATTTGCTATTATAATGGGAGAAGCACTGCAGACATTCCTTTCTGCTTCATGATTTGTTTGAAACCATTTTAAAACAGCCTGTCTTCTGGCTTACAAAAAGAAAAAGACTTTGATTCAAAGGATCTTCCAAGTCCCTGGAGAAGCCATGCAACAAATGTCTCATGGATGCACTGACATGACACCTGACCTATGTGAGTAAGCCAATAGCTACCACCAAGGGACCCCGTGCTCCCCCAGGACCCAGCATGTGGCCCTGCAGAGTACACCAAGGAAACACTCAGTGGACAGCACCCTTAGGTACCCAGGATGACCTGTATGCTCAGCTCTCAGGAGGAGCCATTCTGTTACCCTTGCCACTGGCCTGTATTAGCAGGGAGCCCTCAGATATGGCAGGGAAGGACAGCATATGTGTCCTCAGGTGACCTGACACCTATCTTCCTGACCTGTACCATCAGAGGTCAAAATCTTCAATGACCAGGTCTCAACTGAGCCACCCTGTATTCCATCCACAAATCAGAGACAGAGGAATATCCCCAGGTCACAGGAACATCAGCAGCTAAACTGTGCTGTCCCTGAAGATAATCAGAGTGAGGCAATCAACAAGCCCTACTGGAGCCCTAAGGCTTGTGGTCAGGGAAGTGCACCGCACTCCAGCCCCAGCCCTGTGAACTCACACTAGCTCCTGCGTTTAAACCAGGACCCTGGTCCAGAGTGGGGCAATGCATTCAGGTAGGCAATGATCTGTGGTGGGGTTAATTTGCTGATCTTATTACCTAAATCGAAAGCAATTTTGCAGCCATCAGTAACATGCTTGCAAGATTTCCCTGGTGTGAACCCACAGGCCCCCCCTTCCACACAACCTTGACTGCTGCCAATATCAGCCAGAGAGATTCGTGAAAGCTCCTGATTCAGATCCACAGGCAGAGGACAGCTATTCAACCCCAGCACTTGTCGGTAGTATCAAGATTAAAGGGCCTCCCCTCCCAGAGTCACCCCGGAACTCACCTGATCCCTTTGTTCTGTGCGATGCTGTGCAGAGAAAGTCGTGATACTGCAGAGATGACCTGAGGAAGGCAAGAGAGAGTTCTGTAACATCTGACCATTGAGAAGTCATAACAAACCGCTCTGTGTGTTCTGGGAGCATGGAGACTGATAACTGAGCATACCTCGTAAGAACTACACAGAGCGGGGCTGGAGAGATGGCTCAGCGGTTAAGAGCACCGTCTGCTCTTCCAGAGGACCCGGGTTCGATTCTCAGCACCCACATGGCAGCTAACAACTGTCTGTAGTTCCAGTTCCAGGCAAACACCAAGGCAAATAAATAAATAAATAAATAAAGTTTTTTTAAAAAAAAAAAAAAAAAGAACTACACAGAGCTTTTCAGGTTCGGCCCCTGTGCAGTGTGGCCACATTAGTATTTGCTGAGAGCTGCTGTGCTCATGATAGGGTGTCTCTGGGAGGACTGAGTTTACACTCATGTGACTGTGCCCCCTCACCTACCCCTGGCCCAGCCATGAGCCCCAGAACCGCTTTCTTTAGCAGGGGGGAAGAAATGCTTCATTGGGGCTGTTGTGAGTCTGTCTTAACTGAGGTCACACCTACAAAGGGTCCATCCAGGGCTAGAAGGGTCTACATGACTAGCAGCAGCCCATGCCCACAGTGAGTACTAACCCATCTCGAAGATGGAGAAATGAAGGCCCAGAGAGGTGCAGTGTCTGTCCACAATGACATCACAGCGGCGGTGCCAAAAGAACACAAATATCCACAGTGTTTGCTGCAAGCCCCAGGCCCACGCCTGACATCTCAGCAGACACTGCCTTCCAGTCAGGATGCCAAAAGATAAGGAGCTCCAGGTATTGAGGCATATAGATGTTTATAATGTCTCCCCAGGCTCACAGACTCCTCAAACACAAGCCTGAAAACACAGGGCAAGCAGCAGTGGGCATTCCTCAGTCCCAGCATCCTGGTCCAGCCCTAATTAACCAGGAGCTTCAGACAGGTAGCTCTTCCAACCTCAAATGTCTCTGGTTAGTCCACAGAGCTTCCTAAGGACTTACAGAATGGGGGGGGGGGAGAGAACAGCAGGAGGCTCCACAGATCAATGTGAGGAGATTAAGGGAGGGGAGAAAGAGATGGCTAACCCAAGAATATAAGAGTGACATAACAGGAGACAGGAACTGAAGCTACTCACGATCCATCAGCAGAATGAGCGGGTACCAAGCTCGCCTGAAAGCAAGCACCAGGCACAAACCTGAACCTGTCAGCCAAGTCCATGCGTCCATGCAGGCTCATTGTGTCCTGTGGGTGTAAATGAGCATAACTACGTGTGTATATTACTTATATGCCTGCATGTGTGTGCTCCAAGCTCTCAAGTGTGCTTTATGTGTATGGTCGTGTGCATATGTACACCTGGGGTTGGGAAGAGATCCAGGAAAATGATCTTGTAAGCCACTGCTCACTCTACAGACACCAGGCACTAGCCGTCCAGGGAAACTGAGCTCTGAGGGTATCACATGCACTACCCCATTGGATTCCTGGCCTCCCCATCTCACTGTGCAAACTTAGTAAGCAGAAAAAGAGAGACTGGATCATTTACACAAAGCCCCCAGCAGGAACACACTCCCTGGGGTTCCTTTAGGCTGCTCTGCACTCAGCAGCCATTTTCAAAGGAAAACACCACAACAAAGGCCTTTTCTATGCCCAGTGGGCGGTGGATTCAGCCCGCAGCTGAGTGTGTGTCTGGGCCTCCTGTCAGTGTCTATATTTCAGGGGCTGAAACTCAGGGAAGTTATGATGGGGAATAACTGGGGTCCTCTGTATTTGCTCAGACAAGTCTCAAAAGGCTGATACGCAGCTGGCTCAGTCATGGCCCCTACCAGCCTGCTCTACAAAAGGCCTTTTACAAATAGCAAGTAAAATGGATTTTGCTATTATTTTGTGCTTTTAAAGGCTCTACATATTTAGGGGGAATAAAACTTAAGGCAATGTTATATTCTTATAGATGCTCAAGAGAATGCTGGAAATGCAAGCCTTGAAGGATTTAGCTGGTCTGTGGCATACTGGCTGCCTTTCCCCTGTGCCTCCTGAGGCAGGCATCGCTAATCATTTGATATGCGCTTTCTCACCAGCCAACAGAGGCACAGAAACTTTAGCACAGTCCTAAGATGGCATCAGCCATCAGTTGGCTACAGCACAGGAAGCCTCATTCCCACAGGTGGAGACCATGACTGCCTACAGGAAGGTATAAACCTTCCTCATTTATATGCCTGTGATCCCAGGAGCCACATATGTGTCTGTGGCCCCAGGAGACATATCGCTCCTGTAGCTTCTCTAAGCCTGGCCCTGGGCACAGGCACTTTACTGCAAGATGGAAGTCACCATTAGCAGTTTGTAGAGGACGCAGCTCTAGAGCCACAGCAGCAGGCAGGGCGGGCAGCTCCTTCAATGGCTTCAACATGACCAACTATGCTGTGATCCTAATGTGCTATGTGCCTTCCTCCCATGTGGCACTCCAGGGACCCCAAGCAGTGTCTCAGAAACACATGCCGGACCCCTGTGAAGCTAGATGAGCCAGGGCAGAGCCAGCTCTTGCAGAAGAAAAGCAGTTCAGTACCTCCCAACCTCCACAGTCCTGCTGGATATGGCTTCCCACTCTAAAAACTAGACAGCCAGGTGTCCCGAGGGCTAACACTTCCAGCTGACCATCAAAAGCCTCCCTGCTGGGGCCCCTGGGGACTTCTGAGCACGAAAATGTCAAATGATGACATTTTCCCAACTTTCATTTCCGCCTCCCAGCTGCGTCCCTGATAATAAATGAAGACACCCCCGCTTCTCCCCTCTCTCCTCAGACAACCAGCTCATCCTCGGTGCCATTGCTCACCCACCTCAAAACTCCAGCCTAGCAAGTGGTGTGTGTTGGAGGCGCATAGGGATCAGGAAGAAGAGGTCAAACCCCATGATAACAGCCACGCTACAGAAGCAACCGCCAGCCCCCAGACACTGGACTCAAGGAGCCATCCGTTGATATCCAAACAAGCACAGCGGGCTCTGAAGGAAGAAGTGAACAGTCTAGGGGATGCGGAGACAGTCAGGGTCTGGATCGTGGATGCAAATCTTGCTGCCCCTGCCTCCCACATGCACAGGTGCTCTAACTCCAAATGCCCAGACTCTATCAGCCTACCAGCCCACATGTCAGAAGGCAGACCCCACCTCACCCCACCCCACCCCACACTGTCCACACTGTCTGGGGTCCAAGAATCAACATACATTGCCAAGGTTCTATGTGACTGGGTTGTGCATCCTTCTCTAAAGAATAAGAATGCTGGTCACACTACAAGCTGGGTCAAACCAGAGAAAGGATCAGAACACACATCTAGACTGTCCATCTCTGGGACAACTTGTATTGTTGTACCCAAAAGAACATCCACAGGAGATACCTTCCTGCTGGACAGCAAAGCAGAATGAGCAGGAAGGACCTGAGGAACAGAGGGAGGGTCTAGAGGCAGACCTGGGTCGATGGGAGAGCAGTCTCCAGAGGAGGCCTCAGCAACCTGCTTTTCCCACTACCAAGCAACAAATGGCACCTGTCTGGGGAGCCCTGAGCAACCTAAGCACCAGAAACTAGACTTCAAACTTTAGGCTTACAATCTTGTCCAGGCCAAAGTAACAGGCAGGTAGCAGGCAACTGAGTCCTTTGAGGACAAAACTGTCCCTACTCCAGCCTTGGGAAACAGGCACCTTTCTGCCCCCCACCCCAGTCTGTACATTCTGGTCCCGGCAGGCGCAGAGTCCAGCCAGGGGTGTTTTGCTACAATAACTCAGTCTGATGAAAAAGATGCAGCAGAGATGGGTATGCTCACCCCTGAAGCCAGAGCCCTAGTTTTCTCTGCACAGAACTCACGGCAAATGCCTGAGAGGATCCTGGGGGCTATGAGGGTCTAAACCCTGGCCACAAATCTGTGAAGATGTGCAGAGAACATTCTAGAAAGATAGATGTCATTTCTCAGTACCTTCCCAAAAAGTCAACATACTCAAAAAAGGGTTAGTATGAGACATCTGTACAGTTGCTTGGACAGCTGGAATGATGTAGAGAGGGTAGAGCAGGGAAGTCAATGCTGGGGCTGACCTGGATCCTGGTTCCAAAAGGGGCCTTTTCTCTAAAGACGACTGGGGTTCTCCCTTGTTGGTGCAGTGATCTGGGCCCAGAAGTGTCTCCTGTAGCAGTTTCTAAAGTGCTGGGAAATTTAGCAGCATCCTAATTACACAACCCAAGGAAGCTGGGGAAACAGAATAGAGTATATTCCCAGCCAGGGATTCCAAGCCCCTCAGGAAATGATGCTGCAAAGGGAACCACTGGAGCAGAACGAGCCTGGAAATATACACTGCATGTGAAAGTAAGTTTCCAAAACATAGAGCAAACAGGACCAGGCATAGAAGTTGGTCTGAAGAGACAGTTCAGCAGTTAAGAGCAATGCTGTTCTTACAGATGATTAATAAGGTTTGATTCCCAGCACCCACATGGCAGCTTACAACTGTCTGTACCTCCAGTCCCAGAGAAGCTAACATGTTCTTCTGGTGTCTATTGGCATTGTATAAACATGGTTCACAGACACACATGCAGGCAAAATACTCATACACATTAAAAAAAAAAAAAGTAAAATGCACACTCTGTAAAAGAGCTGACAGACACCTCACAACATGTCAGCAGCCACTAACACTGAAGAGAGGAGTCCTGTCTGTTCTTGACTGAGTCTGCCAGCATCTGCCCACACTCATCAATACCTTATAGATGTAAGCTCTACACAAACCTCTCCTAAACACATTATTAAAACCCATGACACATAGTTAAGCCACGAAGTAGACACACAAGACCATTCAAACTCACTATGCTATGGGCACATCTCAGAGTATGATAGCACCCCCCCCCCAAATTCTCACTACATCCACTGGGAGGCCTAGGGGGCGGGGCTCACTCTTAAGAAAAAAGGAATATTCTAGAGATTAGACTAGACTGAAATGAGATAACATGTAAAGCCACACCCTTTAACTTTATGTTCCAAATGGCTAGCATGTAGAGGTCAAGTGGCAGATGTTAATGTATGTGGGTGGGCACATAAATGGACAGATGGGTAGGTGGGTGTTTGGGTGGATGGACAGGTGGGTAGGTAGGTGAATATTTGTATGAATAAGTGGGTAATAGATGAAAGATAAATTAATAGGTGGATTGATGGATAAGTGAGTAGTTGAGTGAGTAGATGGATAGACGGATGACTGGACAGATGGATAGATGGATGAGTAAGTGGATAAGTGGGTAGAAACATGGATGATGGAAGATGAGTGCGTTATCGAATAGGTGAAGGGGTAGAGGGTGGAAGGTGAGCAGAGAGATAGATGGATGGGTGGACAATGGGTAGTGGATGGAGATGCACAGATGGTGGGTGGATGAGTGGGTGATAGGTGAAAAGATGGAGAGTGGGTAAATGGATGGATGCATAGGTGGATGAATAAATGATTGAGGAAAGGTATGTAAATGGATGAGTAGACAGATGAACTGAAAAATAAGTGGGTAGGTAATCAGGTAGATGGATGGATGGATGATTGGATAAGTAGATGGGGAAATGAGTGGGTAGTGGGTAGACTGCATGGAGGATGGATAGGTTACTGGATGGATTAGCAGGGGACAGATGGATGGATGATGGAGGAGGCAGAAGGAATTAGCAATAGTAGTTCACTGCCTTAGTTTTTCTTCTGTTGCTGTGGGAAAAATGCCCTGACAAAAGCAACTTCAGAGAGGAAGGGGTTATTTTGACTCATAGTTCGAGTCCATCACGTGGAGAAGCCAAGGTAGCAGGTGCTTGACACAGCTGGTCACATCACATCCACAATCAGGAAGCAGAGCCTGACTGCTGGTATTTAGTCCACTTTCCCTATCACACAGTCCAGGGTTTCCTCCCAGAGAATGTTTGAGCTCACAGTTAAAATGGGTCATATCACATCAGCTAACTTAAGACAATTCCTCATGCATGCCCAGGGGCTAGATAAGCCCTCATAAATGTGCCTGGAGGCTGGTTTTCTTGGTGATTCCAGATCCTATGGAGCTGATAATTAACTCTAAGTATTGCACTTGCTAAAAATGACCAAGTCCCTCCTCTTAATTTTGAGAACAACCTCTCACTACATGCTAAGTGGTAGTATTAGCATACTGTATTTAGATAATGAGAACTAGAAAGAATGAGGTCATTGTCCCAGGGCAACCTGCAGTACTAGCATGTTTGCCTACAGGCTGTGCCTCACCAGCTGCTGGTAACAAAAACCTTTCCTGGTCCCAGTCGGATACTCCGAAGCCTCGCATGTGGTTCCCAAAGTCTACCCAGCAGACAGAAGAGACAGGAGATTCATCTCTAGGCTACCTTGCAACACTTCCTTATAATCAGGATGACCTCAAAAGCCTTATGTTAAATGGCAGCAGAGCCACCATTCACTATTGACCTGGATCCCTGCAGGTCTGTGTGGAACAATAACATCACCTCGGCTATGTTTTGCCTACCTAAAAATAATGTCCAGTTATCTCTTATGGTAGCTGCCAAAGTCCAGAGCTATCTATCACTGCAGCCAGGGCTGACATATTCATACAGCACCTCATCTTCCACTGTGGCCAGCTGTGACCCTCCGCTAGTCACTCCTCCAGCCAGACTAAGTGAGCATGAGGGATCCAATCAGGCAGAAGCAATCAGAACAGCCCTCCATGACCCCCAGAAAAAGCAGCTGCCCTCAGAAGGACACAGGATCCTGGCCCTGGCTGGAGACACAGTACACGGGCTAGGGAATGTGCCATCTGCTGGCCCCGCTTGCTTGTAGCGGCTGTGTGATCAGAAGAGTTTTCTGTCCCCAACTCTCTGCTGTCATTAAGGATCAATAAGCAGGACTTGCTCAGACCTAGCCCGAGCGGCAAACTCCTTATCAGTAACCACCACTCATCTGAACACACACGTGGGAAGAGTCAAATGCACGATTATGAAGCTCATTTGAATATGTTGCCCCGGAAACTCACCTATCTGCTGTAGAAATCTGCAGCCCATACTGCTGCATATTCAGGGGTAAATCACCATAAATTGCTTTCCAAGCCCAGCTCGCATACCCATTCTATTTCCCCCTTTTTCTAAATATCAAAAGCAAGGTCAGGAAAAAACTTGGCTGTGCTGTCTTTGGAATGACAATTGGCCAACAAGAAGTGATTAATTATGAAACGTGTATAATCAGAGCTTTGCAGTCAAGCATCCACCAGAATGAGGCTGGAAAAACAAAAGCAAACAGAGACACGGCCATTTCTCATCCACAGCAGTCGATGTTTTTTCAAGGGAGTCAGCAGGTTGGGGAAGACAGGATGAGCCAATCCATAGCAGTTGAGTGCCAGAATGAAAAATGCCACTAACTCAAATGACAGGTAGCAACTTTAGAATGGAGCATATTAAAGGAATGCCTGGTCATCCTTAGAGGAGCTAGGCAGATGAATGGATGGATGGATGGATGAAAAGAAGGGAGAAGGGGACTCAGAAGGAAGAGAAGATGAAATTTTTGGTACAGCTTTGGCCTACAAGTCCAAGATGGCTAACCCACCCTTTAAGATTTCTGCACCACATTCTTCTGTCTGGATATAAAACACAAAGAGAGAGAGAGAGAGACAGAGAGACAGAGACAGAGACAGAGACAGAGATAAAGACAGACAGAGAGAGAGAGAGAGAGAGAGAGAGAGAGAGAGAGAGAGAGAGAGAATGATTGCCCGATAATGCACTAAGAAAAAAGCAGAACCCAGAGAGGAGACAATGTAATAACCTTGTGGCCATGACGGCCTGAGCTTGGCCATGGCTCAAAGTCCAGGTCCTAACCATGCAGGAACCCGGGGACAGATGCAAACATCTCCTGGGTAAGTGGAGAAGCCCTAACCTGGACACTCAGCTGGCTCTAGTGCTGGAGGACCCATGCTCCCCACTCTAACATCTGTCTCACTCTTAATTCGGAACAAACAGCTGCAGGTACCAGCCTGGAAGGTCTTCTTGATCACACCTTGCACATGGTTCAGAAAAACCAAAGGCAGAGATAGCTGTTCACAGAGGTAGTTGAGCAGAAGACCCGAGAGATGTTAGCTGTGACAGCGACACCACACACAACTGTGGGATTTGGTAGTGAGCTGGTCAAACATGGCTTAGACCTCATATCCAGCTAAGTCCAGGCAGGGGGGAGGGGCTGGGACTAAACAACAGCAACCTTTGGCTTCCTCCTCATGTCCTCAGCTCCTACACCCCAACTTCCTCATGTCTCCACAGCTATAATGAGTGGGGGCACAGAGTATAACTTCCCGTCCTCTCTGATGGGGGGTGGGCAAGCTGAGGGTGGAGTGACCACAGTCTTCACTACTTCACACCTTTCCTGTCACACTGCAACCCGGCCAACCAGGACATAATATGAGCAGGACCTGTCCTCAGGTGGATAGAGACAGAGATCTAGGAAAAAGTCTGGCTAGGAAACCTCAGAGACAATCACAGCACTTATCTTAGGAACCAGGACTTGGGAGAGGGGAAACACACGACTTTCTGCCCTCCTGGATTATAGTAAGAAGCCGCGCTTTGACTGGGCACATATCCCTCTCTGGGCAGCTACTCCGAATGAAGAGGTTCCACAGCCATCTGTTAGACAGATACAGTGGCTCAGATGGAAGCAGATGAAAGATGTATAACTACATTAGTACTTACTAAGTGCCTATTATTTGTCAAGCATATTATAGAAACTATTTTAATTAATTTCAGATTGTGAATAAAACTGGTTCAGAAATCTAAACCAAAAGAAACATAAGACCTGGGCTCAGGGTCCTGCAACTGACTGCCTGCACCACATCCTACTGAGCATGTCCCTGTTACCCTACAGATGACCGATCATGGCACATATATTTATTGTATTACCCCCTGGCTATTCCCAGGCAGGCATCACTAATCAATCCTAGTGTTCACTCCTACTAAAATTGTGGCTACCTACACAGTACACACTTAGCAATGCTCTCAGCAGCCTTGGTTATCAAATGTGTGATATATAATAAAGAAACTGCCCACTCAGGAAGCTCCTGGTCAGAATAGCCACAAGGTTCCCCTGAGCACTGACCAGATCCACAAAGCCCCTTTGAATCAAGGATCTGAGACATCACCAGACAGGGCAGGGTTGTAGCTATCCCAACCAGGACACTGCAGAAAAATCCTCAGAGGAAAGAGCTTGACCACCATCTGATCCACACCCTTCAGTTAATCTAAACCCAGCTTGGGAGATGACAGCAACCAAGAGGCCACCCAGCAATTTCCAGGCAGAACTCAGTCTAAGACAGAGGCTCCGCCTGCAGCCCTAGGCTCCTGTCTGCTGGTGTCATCTGTGTTTAACATGATTGGGACATTGCCTAGCCAACTCCTAGCCAGGAGTACTTCTTTATTCTTTCAAACCTCCATGAGGCAGTTCTGCAGTTTTTCCATTTATAAAGGAGACACTGAGGCCCAGGGGGTCCTGCTGAGAAACTGCACAGCCCTATAACAACAGGACCTACTCTTTAACCCTTCTTGCCCAGAAAGGCCAGCTGTCCATCTGGATGGGAGGCAAATGATAGTGGCTGATGGACAGGCTCGGTCTCTCAAAGCACCCCATGATTGTCAGGCCAGGATACATGGCTCCATGGAGGACAGAAAGACTACCTGACCTCTAGCTGTCAGGCTGTGGCCAGCACACTCACTATCTGTGAATACTAGCTCACTCATCCCATTCAGACATGTTCTACCACCATCTCAGAGGTACACTGTGGTGGCCACCATGATGTAGTACCCTCTGCTCAACTGCAAGAGGGGGCACAGATAGATGATATAGCCAAACTGGATAGCACCCAAACTCTGGCTGTAGATAGCCCATTACATCCTTCTCACAATATGACCCAAGACAGATAGATGTGAGGCTCCACATTCAATATCATGAGTCCCTGCTTTGAGGAACAAGGTTCAAAAAGGAAGTTAGTAGCCTGGCCTTCCTGCTCACATGAATCCCAGAAACAGCTCTGGACTTGGCAGAGCCACAGTCCTGATGTTGCCCATTTCCCGCCTTGAGCTCTCTATGGGGTCTTGCCCTCTCTAGAAGACCGCTAAGTCAGAGATGCTTTTCACTCAACCTCTCTCCCTCCTCATGTCCCAGGTCCCTCCTCCATTTCCCAGGAGAAGGAACCAAGGTCTAGGGTGGATTCTTCTGCTAATGACAAACCTACAAAAGGCAGATTCAGGATGAGACTTTGGGCCAGTGACCACTCCACACTCTTGCTAAGGCACCTTCTGTTTTCAATAAAAGCTTTCTCCTTTTCATTCAGCCCAGGGTCCCAGTGGGAAGCTGCCACCCATGTCCACGGTCAGCCTTTCTAGAAAGGCCCTCAGAGATGTGCTTCCACGGTAAAATCCACCCAAGCCAACAGTGGGGGTTAACCCATCCTTGTTATGACATCTGTAGGGGTGCCTAGGGAAACACTTGGACCCTGGTATCCCAAGAAACTTCTCATCTGATATCTACTCAGCAGGGAAGGGGTCATCCTCTAGCTCTCCAAACCCAGCAAGCGCATCTTAGAGATGCTGAAGTCATGCTGAAGTCGCACCAGGGGCGCCTGTACTGAGACCCTAAAGAAGGAAGTGGGCCAATGTGACTGAGTCCTTATAAGGGGAGTGCTGATGGGCTAGCTCAGCAGTTAAGTGGATCAGAGCACTGACTGCTCCTCCAGAAGACTTGAGTTCAGTCCCCAGCACCCAAATGGTAGTTCACAGTCATCTGTAACTCCAGGTCCAGGGGGTTCAACACCTTCCTCTGGCATCCATAGGCCCTGGACACACACATGGTGCACAGACATACATGCAGGCAAACATGTTTTAAATTTTTGCTTATTTTATATGTATGAGTATTTTGCCTGCATGTATGTCTATGTGTCACAGGTATGCTGTGCCTGAAGAGGCCAGAAGGTATTGGATCCCATGGAATTGGAGTTACAGACCATTGTGAGCAGCCAAATAAGTGCTAGGAATTGAACCCAGGTCTTCTGGAAAAGCAGTCAGTGAGTGCTCTTAATCGCTGAGACTTTTTTCTAGTCTATACACACATTATAGATGGATGGATGGATGGATGGATGGACGGACGGACGGATGGATGGATGGATGGATGGACGGATGGAGAGAGGCTAAAGGGAAAACAATCATAAAGGAGGTAAAAGTCAAGACCGCTCTGGCAGAACTTCTGCAGCCAGAAAATTTCTCCTAAGCCTCAGGAGGGTGTAGCCCTCCACACCCCAATTTTAGAATTCTTCTTTTCCTCCTTTTTTCTTTTTGGCAGTGCTGAGTGGGGATGGACCCAGGCCTTGGGCATGCTAAGCACTCACGTGCCACTGAGCTACACCCTGGCCCAGGTTCTTGTTTATCATGGCACCATGGCTATAGTAGTTTGTTTCGACCTCCAGAGTACAATAGCATGAAGGATCACGGAGGCTGAGGCTCACCCTCCAGGACAAACAGCTTACTCTTCCCAGAATACTACGCTAGGGACCAAGGAGCCTAAGCTCTTACAGCAGAAGGCAGACAGCCATCAAGACAGGACCCCAGAAGGGCTAGAGGGGCCCCAAAGGTGGCTGAACAAAAAGGCAAAGCCCATCTGCCCAGGCCATGGCTTCCACTGCACTCTTTGTCAGCCATCTAATGACAATCCTTCTGAGGGTGACCTCCCAGGCCTCACTCCAGTGCCCAGCCCTGCCAGCACTCTGTGGAGATCCCTCCTTCCTGCCCATCTACTCCTTACATAGATCAACACCATCATCACCCGCTGAGGGCTGAGAGGAAGCCCTCCCTGGTGGTTGATAAATGTCACTCCACACTAAAGCTTCTCACCAGTAAGCTGCACGGAGGCGGAGGCCGGATACTCACAGAGTCCACAGAGACAGCCTGTGGGCAACAGGGGGAAGGCACAGTTGAGCCAGCTGCTGACTGGCTGTGAGGGCGCTTAAAGATTTACAGGAACATACTGAACAACACTCGCTCTGCCGCCTCACACACTGGTTCGGCTGATGGACAGGAGCAGGTGGGGCTCAGCAGAGCGGATCCCCCAGGGACAGGCTGCAACCTTGGGCGATGAGCTCTATCTCAGGGAACCTGCCGTTAGCTGGGGCTGGCATAATATGCCCATCTAACCAGATGAGCCCAAACTCAGCTCCACTCCAAGCTTTAAGCCTCATCTGAGGCTCACAGGCAACTGGCAATTAACTTTAGTGACTCTTGTGGCCAAGGAGAGGATTCAAAATAAACAGTGAGATTCAGAACATAAGCTCTAAAGCCAACTGAAACAATCATCCACATGCACAGGTGCGCATGCATGGAAGCATGGAAGCACATATTTCAATGAAGCCACCCACATGGGTATCACAGGTTCCTCACTCAACCATTGATTATGTGTCACCTGCATATTTTTTCTACCTGGGGGGTGGGGGGGCAGCAGCACAAGACACCAAGCCCAGTTAGAGGCCATCCACAAAGAAGCACTTCCCTCTGAACATGAGTCCTCTACCCTCAGCCCTTGGGCCCACACACTCTGTCCAATGACTAGAAGCCATCACTTCCCAGAAAATCAACAGATGCTAGGCAAGGAGCCTCCATGTAGAACCATCAAGCTAGTCCCAAAGGCTTTTCCCTATATGTATGAAGACCTCTATCAGAAGTTACTTAAGAATAACACTGAAGATGTAGCTGTGTGGTAGAGCACTTGCAGGCAGAAGACCTGGTGCTCAATTCTCAGAACCAGTAAGAAGTTGCTTCTAAAGAACATCTCTAGAGGCCAGGTGGTGGTGGTGCACATGCTGTTTATCCCAACACTCATGTAGCAGAGGCAGGCAGATCTCGGAGTTCAAGGCCAGTCTGGTCTACAGAGTGAGTTCCAGGAAACCTTGGCGCAGAAGGTGGGGGGAATTTATAGAGACTGGAAAGTGGCTCAGTGGATGACAGGACTTCCTACTTTTCCAGAAGACCCAAGTTCAAATTCCAGAATTCAGAATTCACATTTGGCTCCCAACCATCTATAACTTGAGTTTTGTTCCCAGGACCCATAATTGCCTGTAACTCAGGCTCCAGGGTTCTCTTCTGAACTCTGGTGGTGCACACACATACACACAGATAGATGTTTTTAAAAGTTTCTTAAACAAACCTGTAGCTTTCTATTTAAAGCATTTAAAGACAGTCTGCAATTCCCCCAGACCTACAGAAGCTCCAGGACTTTGCTGGCATGAGTGTTGTGGGAAGGGGGTTAGTATGAGAAACTGCAATGCCCAGAGAGACAGGTGTGATGGGCAAGCCAACCCTAGAAATACCAGGTTGGCCCCAGACTTACAGCCACATCTTGTTCTGAACCAACCAGGAGTGTTTAAGAGACACCACAACCAATGACCCTGTGTCACAGTTGCATAGACCCCCAAGCTCTTCCTGTGACAGCCAGGATGATGGTTTCTAAAGCACCTCAGCCTTTCGGGAAGTTTGTCTCCAGAACACCACAAGGAAAAGTCTATGTGCATCAAATCTTGCTAACGGCTCCTGAACCAGGGCCTCCTTGTGCTAAGTCCAGAACACCCTAAGGTGCTCCCAACCACGAGTGTGCTCTGCTCTGGACAGTGTAGTTCCCAGAGCCTTCAGCATGCCCATGTCCAGCTGGGACTGGACACTGCCAGCCCATTCCCTCCTCCCACTTCAGGATCTGGGGGGCTGGGCATCCCTGTCACATTGATGAGCAGTCCAGCATAGCCAGGTGCATCTCCTAGGGCTCACTAAGTCCTGAAAAGTAGGAGGCCCAGCGATCACTCTGCCCTGTGGCTACCATGAACTGCACTGATGTGATTAACTGCTTGTCACAAGGCTTGGACAAATGTCACACACTGTGCACATGGTCCAAGAAGCAGACAAGTGCCCTGAGTGGCCCTCCTCCTGAGGGAAAGCTCCAATCATCACAGAGTTCTCCTTCCTTGAAGGTCTCCCAGCAGCTGTCTCCCAGCCGTGTGATAGTCTGAAATGAGTTGTCCTGGTGCTAGGTCCCAGTCAGTGGTCATTTACAGCCCAAAGGAGAGGCAGGTGCTCCACAGTGCCTCTCAGGCCTCAGTGGCCCACATAGCTCAGGAATTCTCAGACCTGCCACAAAGTACATGCCTTACTCCACAGGCAGAAAGAACAAGGAACACCTCATCTGCCCTCCAAGGGGCAACTGTCCTTAAATGCTGAACTCACTATGAAAAATTCAGACCCAACCTCAAGGATTCCTGCTGGAGGCTGGGAAGGTTACAAATGGCCTCTCATTTATGATCTTAATCAAGCCAAGCTGGTGACGTGGACTTATCTTCACCTACAGTATAAGGATGACAGACCACTAAGTCTGAGTACTAGCTAGGAGCCTAGACCCTTGCTTGATCTGGAAAGATGGCTCAGTGGATGAGAGGACTTCCTACTTTTCCAGAAGACCCAAGTTCAAATTCCAGAATTCAGAATTCACATTTGGCTCCCAACCATCTATAATTTGAGTTTTGTTCCCAGGACCCATAATTGCCTGTAACTCAGGCTCCAGGGTTCTCTTCTGAACTCTGGTGGTGCACACACATACACACAGATAGATGTTTTTAAAAGTTTCTTAAACAAACCTGTAGCTTTCTATTTAAAGCATTTAAAGACAGTCTGCAATTCCCCCAGAGCTACAGAAGCTCCAGGACTTTGCTGGTATGAGTGTTGTGGGAAGGGGGTTAGTATGGGAAACTAAGTCTGAGTACTAGCTAGGAGCCTAGACCCTTGCTTGATCTGGAAAGATGGCTCAGTGGATGAGAAGACTTCCTACTTTTCCAGAAGACTCAAGTTCAAATTCCAGAATTCAGAATTCACATTTGGCTCCCGACCATCTATAACTTGAGTTTTGTTCCCAGGACCAGTGAACCTGGCTTTGTAAAAGCCAGTGAGGATGAGAAATGAAGATGGTCACCTGGGCCCTGAAGCCAGGGGGAAGCCTCGAGGACAGCTCTGATCCCAGGGGGTCATAATCATGGCCAGGAACCTTGAAGATGGCTGGGTCTCATCCAACATCCTGCCCACTCCAACCTAGAGGCATCTGAAAGACCACAAAAACTATGTCCTGGGGTTGGAGATGTAACTGAGTTGGTAGAATGCTTGCTGAGCATACACAAAGCTGTCTTTTTAATACCAAGAACATCATAAATAGGGCATGATGGCCACACCTCTAATCCCAGCACTTGGAAGGTGGATCCTAAGTTCTCTCCCAGTCATTCTTGTTCACCCAGTCACCCAGTTCAAAGCCAGCCTGAAATACATGAGACCCTGTGATGGGGGTGCTGGTGGTGATGAGGAGGAGGAGGTGTGGGGGCGGATAACTCCATCCTAGAAAGAGGGGAGTCATCTTGGAGCTGACCAAGTCCTCCATACTGAGATGGGCAAGGAAAGCTATTATAACCTCACATTGTGATAAGAGAATCAGGTTCAGAGAGAACAGAGGTCATCTGTGACCACAGTCAGAGCTCTGACCTGATCTGAGCAAGGAACAAACACAGACCAAAAAGCATCACCCACTACGCCCCTGTGTGCCCAGTCCAATATGAGACGGGCCTGTGTCTGAGTCCAGAAAGGACAAATCCCAAATCTCTCTCTGATGATATGATGTAAGTCAAGCCCAGGAAAGTATGGAGGAGCACCCTACAACCACTGCTCAACCTAAAGAGACATGATAGTGTGGGAGACACCTACTTCTGACACAGCCCCCAAAGAACCTACCCCAGCTGTGAATGCTCCAGCATGGCACCTAGTTCCTTCACATCTGGAGCTCAGACACCGCTTGGGCAGACAGTTCTGCAGTTCGGCCACGGTGTCCCAAATGCACGGCGAGTAGAGATGAGCTCTCTGCAGCGTCCTGACTGCAGGATTTCCCAGCCACTGACAGAGCAGATGGGAACTCAACCTTAGAGCAAATGGCGCCCTGGGCTCAGGCATCGGTAGAGGAGGCAGAGTGGAGATGACCACTACAGACCTAACCCACGCATGTTCCAGGAGGTGCCAGGAACTCCCCAAAGATACACCCTGAGTTCCTCGTCATCACTGGGGGTGTGGACAAAACCAAGCAAACTATGAGGGAACAGAGAGGACACACAACTGCCAGTGGTTACACAGGAGCTAGATAGGAGTGGCAATGTCCCTCTCTCCCCACCCTAGGAGTCCCCATCTCAGCATGCAAGGCCCGGGAACTCCAGCTCTACACCTGTCCAGGATAGGCCTCCAAATACAAGAGGAAACAGAAGGGAAAGCCTTTCGGGAATCACCTCCCCACGATGCAAAGACAAGAGCATCTCAAGGTCCCTCCAAGAGCAAAGGAAACTGAGGACCAGTCCAGCAGGTGAGCAGCAGCCTTGCAGAGCCTACAGTCACATAGCCATACCAGTAATACAGACAGGGAAGGATACTGGAGCTAGCCCTGGAGAGGACACCCCCATAGGCACGGCCAGTACCAAAGGAGGTCAGCTAGCCTTGCTCTCAGCTCTGGCTCAGACATGGTCAGCACAGGTGCCCAGCACAAGTGGCTGAACTCTTCTACAGTCAGAATTCACACCTGGGAGACAGGACACCTGTCAGCACCCCCAGAAAACAGAAACACACCCAGATGAGGAGAGGCGCAAGGCAAGGCATACCAACTATAGCCCGTGGGGTAAATGTGCAGCAGCCCTGCCATGTGCCTGCCGTCACTCCTCCGACACAGTACGAACAACGACACCAGCTATTACAGAAGCCAACCGTGCTCAGTGAAATAAGCCAGACTCCAGGAACAAAAGGAACAAAAGGCATGTGACTCCACTCACACAAGGTGCCTAGAAATCGAAGTAGGGTAGCAGATGTCAGGATTGGGGGGCAGGGGTGTCTCTCGGGGACAGTTCCAATTTCGAAGACAAAAACTGCAAGTGGGGGTGGGGGTGACCTGGAGGGTAAAACATTTGCTGTGCCCATGTCAGACCAGAGTTCAGACCCTCAGAACCTATGTAAATGTCGGATGAAGTGCTGGCTCTCTGTAATCCCAACGCTGGTCAGCCAAAACAAGATCTGCAGACTCTTGAGTTCAAGCAAGAGGCACCGCCTCAGTGGATAAGGTGGAGCATGAGCAGGGAGACAAGAGACCATCAACTCCTGATGTCCACATACGCATACACACAAATGCACACATGCGCGCGCACACACACATACACAAACACATACTCATGTGTACACAAACCTCACATTCAAAGAGGAGGAGGAGGAGAAGAAAGAAACAGAGTGGAGGAAAGAGATGGCCACACAGATGCCACTGATTTCAGACTCACAAACACTGAGACGGTGCATTTATCATATGCGTGTTTTGCCATATTTAAAAAAAAAAAAAGCTGCTGGAGCGGCAAAGATGGCTCAGTGAACATCTGTTAAATGTCAGGTCTCAGAATTCATGTTAAAAGCCAGACATATGGACTGAAGAGCTGGATCAGTCATTTAAAAACACTGACTGTTCTTCCAGAAGACCCAGTGTGATTCTCAGCACTCACAAGGCAGCTCACAACTGTCTATAATTACAGACTTGGGGGATCTGACGCCCTCTTCTGGCTTCTTCAGGTACCGCACACACGGTGCACAGCTACACATGCAGATAAAATAACCATACACATAAAATAAAACTGGAAGAAGAAAAGGGGGGGATGCAGTGGTGCAAGCAAGCATCTATAATCCCAGATCACCTGTGAGAAATGGAAGAAGATAGAGGCAGGAGAAATATCCAGAAGTTCATAGACCAGTTGGCCTGGTTTACACAGCAGTAAAAAAAAAAAGAAAAAAAAACAAAAACTGTCTCAAACAAGGTGGATCAGAGGTTTTCCTCTGATCTCCACATGTGTTATACACATCCACCAACACATAAATACACACACCACACACACACCTCCCTCCCTCCATCCCTCTCTGTCTCTCTCTGTCTCTCTCTGTCTCTCTGCCCCCCCCCTCTCTCTCTCACACACACACACACACACACACACACACACACACACACACACCACAGAGTGTTGCGTTGAGATGCTAACCCAAGCATCAGTTCCTGTACAACCACGGGACCCCTGTTCCTGCCAAGATCTGGTCAGGGCTTGGACCCATTTCCCTGCAGCACGACTCAGGTCTCCTCCAAGCAGTTTCTATAGAAACCACTGCTGAGAAGACAAGCCCCTCCCAGCTGCAGCTCCTGTTCAGGGACAGCCTGTCCCAGAATTGACACCTGAGTGCCACAGCTTTACCACAGGTACCGGAGCTACATAACAGCTGGGTTAGATTCGATTGGCACCTGAAGAAGTGACCTTCTGCAAAAGGGACCTCCCCAGACTGACTCCAAGATACTTGATGTTTAACCCCCAAACCCAAGGGAAGGGTGGAAATGTTTGTTGTAAGGAACAAAATTCATGGCACTCATACACCATCTAATTTTCCCCTCCACAATAACAAAAGTGGTATAGCTCCCAATCAAAGAAGTGGGGCCTTGCAGGTCACTAATGATTCTAAGAGGGGACACTGAGCAGCAGTAGCATGCACCAAACACAGGATTCTCTTTGTAGACAATACACAGAGGTCAGTCACACTGATGCTGATCTCAGGGAACAGGGATGTCAAACCCAACAATGATTCTGAGGCAAGACATAAGGAAGAGAGAGGGCCCAGGACGAGTTATACAGGCTTTCAGCCTGCTGCTACCGTCTGCCCTCAGTTTGGAAGGCCATCCCTCTTGAAAGATTCCACAGAAAAGTACAACGATGACTGAGAAGCCTGTAAGGGATGCTGCAGGGTCCCGAATCAAGTTAGCTCACGTCACTTAGCTTGAGTTCCCTGTCCAGGAAATTAGAAAAAAAAAAGCAGTGCTGTCCTCAGAGAGACCTAAATAGGCCTGCATGCTCTGAAGAGTGCCCACAGACACACACACACACACATACACACACACACACACACACACACACATACACACACACACACACACAGAGGGAGGGCAGAAACAGCTCCTGGCTGGAGCTCACACAGCCTTTATAATCTGAATACACAAATAACAACAGCCAGCACCTGCCTCTGCAAATGCTGGGCATGTCTCAAAATCTTAGGCTGTCCCTGGAGCATCACAACTTGCCTGTGTGACATCTCATTATTTCTCCCTTTCTTCTCTGCCCTGTTAAACATAACTGGCTCTCCTGGGCAGGAGCTATGTTAACGTAGTGATTATTAATATCAGTACAATGTCCAAGACTCATTGCCTCCATGCAGAGCTCCAGGCTGAGTTGAAGGAGGAGAAGTGTCTCCCATAGATAATGCACAGTCCAAAGGCTTGGGATGCCTGTGGGTTACCACCCTAGAGGGGCTCATCAACAGTGTTGGGTACAAATCAGGAGGCTGAGTGCCAGGGAACAATAAGGATGACTTCAAGGGACTGGTACAGGCTCAGCACAGCCTGTGGGCCAGGCAGGTGGGTCACACCAACCTGGTGTATACACAGTGCACAGCCTTGAGTCTCTTCTATCCCCAGACTTCCTGTCTGGTGACAGGACTGGACAGGATCAAATGACATTCTTCCATGGCAGCCCTGCAACCATATCTGCATACCAGCTTTACCTTGGCATGACAGAGTGGCAGAACTACAGTTATCCAGATGTAATACCAACCTCTCCCCTGAACCCATCCTACACAGGGACTAAGGAACACAGAAGCCAAAGAAGGAAATGAGAAAAGCCTTGAGGACAGGAGTCTGGAACCAGCCAGGGGTCTGACCCTAAACTCAACTGTGTCCTCTGAACTAGAATGCTCTCCCAAGCTGTTCTCACTCATGAGGGTGGAGGGAACTGGGGTAACAAAAAGGACTCGTGTGGTGCCATTCTCAGTGCCACCAAGGGGGTCAATTAACAGTGTTGTGTACAAATCAGGAGACTACAGAGCCCGGGAACAGTAAAGATGACTTCAAGGGTCTGCTGCCGGAGAAAGAGAATGAAACACCAGAGGCTCTCCATACCCACAGCTGGAGAGAGGCCAAGGACAGAGAGTCTCTCAAGCCCCAGGAGAAGCCCACGAGGACAAGCCTCCCAGCTTCCAGAACACTGAGAAGGCTGGTTTGCAGGGGGTTTTGTCCCAGTCAGAAACCTCACCTGCTGTTAGTCAGTACTGGGGGGAGGGCGTCAGGAATGAGCCCAGAGCCCCATTCATGACACTGAACCTACCACTCAGGTTCCACCCTCTCCTCCAAGGTATCTTGCTCGGACCAGTACTCCCAACACAAAGACCTGCCTGGATCCCAGGATCCTACATCATATCCAAAGCTGGGCAGCTGCCCTTCAAAACAGGTGTAGAAGTGACCATCTTGTGATACACAAGTGGCCACATACCTGTGAACCACGGAAACTTAACCCACCAATACCCACCCTTAGGTGCCAAGGACCTCATGCGCTAGCCTTTCCAGATTCTCTCAACTGCATCCAAAGCACCTCAGCTGAAAAGAAAGATAAATATGGTGAGCACAAGCCACACTGTCCCTCAAGGTCTGACTTAACTGGTGTGGACACTCCTAGAAAGCAGCTCTCAGAGGGAGACATCCCCAAAGGGCTGGAATGACCCCAAGCATGAGGGTGGCAAGAAGAGGCAGGAAATACTTCACACGCTGTAAATGAAAATAATGATTTTGGGGCTGAAGAGATGGCTCAGCGGTTAAGAGCACCGTCTGCTCTTCCAGAGGACCGGGGTTAGATTCCCAGCACCCACATGGCAGCTAACAACTGTCTGTAGTTCCAGTTCCAGGCAAAACACCAAGGCAAATAAATAAATAAAGTTTAAAAAAAAAAAAAAGAAAATAATGATTTTATAGCAACATGCCATTTCTATAATGTGTTTCTCAGTAAATTAACAAAGTCTCAGACAAACATTTGACAACCAGGCCTATCTCTAAGAACTCATAAAATCACGTCAGCCCAGAAACTGAAAACCCCTTTATTGGGAAGAACTACCTAGTGTGGGGTGCTTGCTCACCATGGGGCCTATTCTGCACCTTGATTTATAGAGACTGAACGGGGCTCAGGCTGTACCACAGTGTCCCAGTGCTGAGCTGCTGGAGAACTGACTCCAGCAAGGCTCTGTTTCAAACAGCTTTGATCCTTGGGGGCAATCCCTGAGAGAACGGAAGGGCAGGTGCTTTCTCTAGATGCTTTAGAAGCATAAAAAGGCTGAGAACAATCGCAAATCTTTCGTCTCTAAATCTCGTTGCGTCTCCTACACCAATAAAAGGAACGATCAATGCCTCAATTTTCCAAGTTCATGTCCTCGGGGGGCCTATGAAATTCAAAGCAGGAAGCACCTAGAATAACTCCCCACCGACTCTCACAGAACTCGCTTAGTGCCCACACCACAAGCAGCAGATGCTCAGACAGGAAAGTGATTGGCACACATACCGCAGGGCTGCCTGCCCAGGATTCAGGGTTCCCCACATGTACAGCAGGCAGCCCACTCGGCAGGACAGGTCCTGGATCCCAGACCACCTGCCTGACCTGTTCATCTCCCCAAGAATCCCTGAGACTTGGCTTTAGATATGGCAGCAATGAGCAAACCCCAGGTATAAGGCGAGCATAGCCCCATCTCTGTGGCCAGCATCAAACTCTCAAGGAGCTTCCTGCAGGGAACAAGGTCACTGTCACTTCCAGAGGAGGTACAGGCAGGTTCTTTTAGTCGGGCAGCTAAATAAGATTCAAGACCATGGGATCATTGGATACCAGATGTGTGGCCTGGGCTCCATCATCCCTCTACTCTGTGGCCCTTGTTAGTGAAGCTGCAGAGCCCACTGCTGGGGGGGGGGGGGAGAGAGGGAGGGGGGGAGGCACTAACAAGGAACCTACCTCTTAAGAGCCTAAGTACTCTCGAGGGGTGGAGAGCCCTCTCTAGCCTGAGGCTTCCAGAAAACTCTACTCTGACAGAGTGCTGTTTCTATCTCAGCCTAGCTGAGCCTGGATCAGACATGGCATAAAACCACAGTAACATAATCAGTGCTCTAGAACATGGTCTGTAGTCCAGAAATAAGAGACAAAGGACACATGACAGCCACACAGATGGGGCTCTGAGACAGCTGCCATGTGCAACTTCAGCCACTGAGCCCCGAGCCGAAGTCACAGGACCTAGACACTTCAGGGATCCCCACCTCCCCAGACTCAGGAGCCACAGGATGGAGACCCCTGGCGGCTATTCATAAGCAAAGACAGGGCCACTTGGTTCAACCCCTCCCTCCCCTCCCACCCCGCCCCAGATCCTACTTTGGCTGTCCAAGCATATCTGGCTGGTTTCCTGAACTTTGAACCTGACTCCAAAGTCCCTGTGGTGGAAATCTAATCACCAGGGCAGCCTTAATGGAGATAAATGCTCTTTTCAGAGTCCAGCCCTTTCCCACCTTCCCCTCCCACATTTGCCAGGCAACACCTCGCATCAGAGGTAGAGCACAGGCTGCCACAGCTTCAGCCACAAATCCTGCAGTACGTGATGACACAATGAGAGTTCCGCTCTCCAACACGTGCTTCACCACAGCCACAGAATCAGTGGAAGAGACGTCTGCCCAATGCCAGTGCCCACCCGGCACAACAGAACTAGGCCCTCCAGACACATCCTCCCAGTGCAGAAAAGCAAATCCAGGGGCTGGGATGCTTAGTGGTTATGACCTTGTACTGCTCTTGAAGAGGACCGGAATTCTGTTCCCAGTACCCATGTTGAGCACTCAGAACTACCTGTAACTTTAACTCCAAGGGATCCAGTACCCTCTTCAGACTCGTGTGTGTGTGTGTGTGTGTGTGTGTGTGTGTGTGTGTGTGTGTGTGTGTGCGCGCGCACACGCAAGCAATTTTAACTTTTTAAAAATAACATGAAAGTAAATCCAGCAGCCTGGTGCATGTCTTTAATACCAGCAGCACACGGGAGGCAGAGGCAGGAGGACCTCTGTGAGTTTGAAGCAAGGCTGGTCTACAAATTGAGTTCCGAGATAGTTACACAGAGAAACTCTGTCTTCAAAAACAAAATAAAACAGTGTCCAGGCCAACAATTCCAACCCTGTCCCCTCTGAGGGCACCTGCCTTCCCCTAGGAAAGCTGAAGATCTACTGTGTATTCTGGCCGTAGATGCCAGTCACCCAACCAACACCCATCAGTGCTATAATAACGTGATCTGAGCCATAAGAAGGGCTCTGGATACTGCAGAATGGCCTGCTGGCCTTGGTGGCCTGAGGAAAAGGCCCACCAAGTAGGTGCAGCAAAGTCAGAAATCAGCTGTTTCTCTAGGGCTCACACCAGGCACACCAACATTGGGGAGCTCCTCTGAGCTGATTTAGGGGACAGGAGAAGGCCTTGCCAGAATCAAAACTGATTTACAGACCCTGGAGGGGAAGCTGGCATTTCTCAGACCCCAGCACCGTCCCTATAAATCACTTTGCTCTCGGCTCTGTCGACACAATGGCTTTGTAAATAAATGCCAAGGCTGATGAGTCTGGGAACAGCCAGACTGAAAGAAACAAAGAACAACAGTCATCAGGCGGCAGCAGAGGCTCCAACTGGCACACTGGGTCTGGGGGACATGGCCCACACCTGCCAAAGGCAGAGCTTGAAGCCCAGAAGCTAGACAGGGAGGAAGCACAATGGTATCAGGAAGACCACCCCCAAAATAGAAAGCTCAGGCCTCAGTCAAACCAAGCTGAAGCCCCCAGGCAAGCCAAACATACACCCCATCCTTGCCCAGGGGGAGCTCTGAACCACTCGCTGCTTGGTCTCTGGAGACCTCATGAATGGTAACCTCAAACTTCTCCTGACACTCCCAAACCCCAGTGTCTACCCAACCAATCCTAACTTTTCATAGCACCATCTGGAATTGGAGGATATATACACTGCATGGTCCGTGATCTAATACCTGCTTCGTGAGGACAGGAAGCCTCTGCTCAGGGTGTCCACAGCCCCCAGCCTCTCTCCTGCCTCAATAGGGTGCACATGATGGATGTACTCTAGTCAGATTCTGGGGCTCAGAAATCCAGAATGAGGAGACTCAGAAAATCGATCCCATTCCCACCCCACATCCTCTGGAGTCTGGTGGCCACAGGCAAGGAAGCTTCCTGAAAGAGACTTGTTGTGTGTGAGGTTTGAGGTGGGAGCGGGACTCACCTTTTGCAAGAAATTCTTCCCTGAATGTAAACAACATTCACCCGCTCTTCATAAGGTCCTAATGATAATGCAAAGTAAGATCCCAGCAGACAGAATTCAACGCAACTCTACAGAGCATGGGTGACCCCAAAGCAGCCAACACTGGGAAGTCTTCACCTAGCATAAATAATGGCTTCCACAGAGCAAAGCAGATGGAGGCCCTTTCATAAACCTCCTCCAGCCCACACATTCCAGGACCTCCCACCCTAGGCCATGTGCAGTTAGGCAGGATTATGCACAAACAGCTAAGAGTTCCTCTTCCTAGCTGGAACCTCAGATGGGAGTCCAGTGACCCTCCAGGTCCCCTCATGGAATGAGGGGATGTCAGCAGTTCACAGGCCCAATGGTGATGGACACTTTCAAGCTGGTGGCAGTTTTGTCCAGAGGATCCCATTCTACAATACCATCTTTGATGAGGGACGGCAGGAAACATAACATGCCTCAGAGAGCATAGACTGACTAAAACATCAACTAAGGATGGAGGAGTACCTGGAATGTAGAACGTTCTGCCCGAAGTTCACCTTTTCACATCAGCCACCAGGAAACACACAAACTGTGGCTGAGGATGGCACCAAGAGCCTCTGGTCCACGGGATGGGTGTACATCTTCCCTGGCTGTACATACAACCTCTGGTTGCCATCTTCTGGTCACGGGTTGCTTCATTGACATGACACCTGTGCTATGGTACGCTGCCCTCAGAGCATAATGCCTATTACCATCCATCTTCATCAGGGCATCCATCCATAAGTGACTCTCACTGGGGAATGGCTGATATTCCCTCTATGAGCAGTTGGGGAGGATCATCAAACCCTGACCTGAGATTCCGGCCACTCCCCCTGCACCTCCCTCCCAGCTGCTTGTATTTCTGCCGAACCTCGTGTGGTCTCAGGAGATGCTATACTCTGGAAGGTTAACTGGGAAAGAGGCTCCACGTATGCAGCAGTAGAGAAACTGTCATCCATGATGGGGTAAAACTCTCTGATGCAGCTGCCTTGGAGCTGACCCATACTCCTGTAAGTAGACCCTTACTCACGCTTTCTGCATAAACACAATAAAATCACTGGTGCCCCCAAGTTCAACTTGAGTTCTTTGTTCTGTGGTCTGCAGTTGATGCCTGATTCGGGTACAGAAACATTTGATTTATAATACAGAGCCTAGCTTCTAGATTCCAGAAACAAATACTCCTATCAGGTAAGGATGAAGATGAGAGTGAAGGCAATGTGATCAGCAGCAAAGGTCAGCTCAGAAGAAATTTGCTTTCCATTGCAAGACCTCAGCGAGCCAACCCAAAGACCCCATGCAGAGCAGGGATTGGTCAAGCTCGTCCTGAGCCCACCTGACAAGCTGCCTCCTGTGTATGTGCATCAGGGCATTGCAGCCTCATCTGTCTGCTCTAGGGATGCTCACAGGGCCTGAGCCCAGGTTCTCGTGCTGCCGTGGGAGGCTCTGTGCTTCACTGGTATGAGCCTGCTGCCACGGTAACGCCAGAGTCCATGTATAAGCACTGCCTTAATGTGGGGCCTCAGTACACTTAAGCAATGCTCAGGGCCAGGATCCCTGAAGGTTAGTGAGGTCAGAGGGCATGCCCACTGCCCACACCATGCCCGTATTGCAAGCCTGCCTTCCAGCTGCTGCCCCAAGGTGAGGTAGGCAAAGACAAGCACTCAGAAGTGTACAGGCTTGAAGATGTACCCAGCCCACTCCACTACCCTGACCCCAAACACCAAACACATACCAACTCTAACTTCCCTGAAATAGACTTAGAGGTTACCCAGCTTCCCCTAGTGCCCTGGCCCAAAGGCAGCTGCCCACTAGGCAGGGACAGGGCTGGTGGCTTCTTGCTCCCACTGTCACCTCCATCCTTCACAACTGTGACCCTATCAGAGCTGTGAGAAGCCAGGTGCCCCTGACCTGGCCAATGAATGTCTCTTCCGCTTCCCTTCTGACTCCATTACGCCAGTGCCTAGAATGAGGAGGTGATGGCTGGGGCTCTGTAGACATTTTAACCATGCACCTAGGGGTGGGAGTCAGTGCTGGGCAGGAAGAACAAAAGACAGGAGGGCATCTCCTATCGGGAGATAGAAGGTCTGCCCCAGACTGGCAATATAAGAGAAATAAAACCCCGTGGATTTTGACGGCTGTGTTACAACAGTGAAGTCAGTCATCTGGAGTTCCGGCCTTCCTCACGAAGATACAGGACTCAAAGGAGCCCTGTGCTGGCGGCTTCCATCTGGACCTGCACAAACCCCACTTTCCAGGCAGGGCTGAGGGTCACTGAGTCAGATGCTCAAAATCACATTAGAAAATAGAGGCAAAAAGCAGGCCCCAGCATGTGTAAAGAGTGAGCCTCTGTGAGCACAGGATGTAGAAAAGAGTGGGGCTGTGTCCTTGTCACTACATAGAGTGGGTGTAGTTGCATGAATGAGACTCAGAGCCAAATATCGGGGGAAGGCTGAAATATCAGAGAGGAAGCACCACAGTCAATTCTCACCCAGCTGTCTTGCAACTTCCTCAGCCTCGCTCCTGGTCACTTCTCCCAGTCACTTCTGTTTCTGCCTGGTTTCTACAGCCTTTATATACCCTATCCCATCCAGATTAGGATTAAAGGCGTGTAGCCTTGAACTCACAGAAACAGAAGAAATTCTGTCTCTGGAGTTATGGGATTAAGGGTGTTGGTCTCGCTGGGATTAAAGGTGTGTGTGACTGACTCAGCTGTTTATCTTTGTATTCAAGGTTTAAGAATTTCCTGAGCTGTCTGCCTAGGATTTGACTGTGTGCTTTCTCCCCAGTATTCAGGTTTTATTAAATATGTAATATATATCCACAAGTGGGTCTATGTGTCTGTGTGTCCCCCAGACCACTGCAGAAAGAATGATCTTGAGTGAGGCTTTATCAGGGAGAGCATTATCACCTGTTCAGCTAAGCCCTTGGCAAGGTCAGATGGGCCAGTGATACATAGGCTGGACACAGCCCTTCCCTGAAACACAAATCCCTTCAACCCTATCCCCAAGGTTTTGTGGGCTTTGTTTTGAGACAGAATCACTATGTAGACCAGGCTACCCTTAAACTCAGAGATCCACTTTGCCTCAGCCTTCCAAATCCTGCGATTAAAGATGTACACCCAACATCTGGCTTTTGTATATGTGTGTGTGTTTACTTACTTTTTTAAGAATTATTTTTAGGGGCTGGAGAGATGGCTCAGAGGTTAAGAGCACTGACTGTTCCTCCAGAGATCCTGAGTTCAATCCCCAGCAACCACATGGTGGCTCACAACCATCTATAATGACATCTGGTACCTTCTTCTGTATACTATATACACAGTAAATAAATCTTTAAAAATGAATTATTTTTATTTTTAACTATGTATGTCTGTGTCCATGTATAGATATATGCACATGTCAGTGCAGGTGTCCACAGAGTCCAAAAGAGAACATCAAATTCTCCTGGAGCTGGAGTTCCATGTGATTGTATGTGGAATATTCCTTTATAATGTGTGACACTATACATCTCTAAAACTGGTTTAATAAAGAAGCCAATTGGCCAATAGCAGAACAGAATAAAGTTAGGCGGGAGAGCCAAACTGAGAATGATGGGAGGAAGAAGGGCGGAGTCAGGAGTCACCTCCCAGACATACCAGATGAGATAGAGGTAAAAGCCACATGGAAGAATGTAGATGAATAGAAATGGGTTAATTTAAGTTGTAAGAGCTAGTAACAAGCCTGAGCTACCGGCTGAGCATTTATAATTAATATTAAGCCTCTGTGTCAGATATTTGAGAACTGGCAGGTGGGATAGAAACTTCTGCCTACAATGGTGAGCCACCCAACTTCAGGTAAGAACAGTATACACTATTAATCACAGGGCTATCTCTCCAGCAAGATTTATTTTATTTTATTTATGTCTATGTATTTGTGTGAGTGTGCCACATGTCTCTGGATGGCTACAAAGTCCAGGACAGGGCATCAGATCCCCCGAAGCTGGAGTTACAGGTCCTTGTGAACCACCCAACCTGGGTCCCCTGATAAAGTTCTTAAGCATTGAACCAGCCCTCTAGCCCCCAAAAGATGAGTTTAAAGAAGCTGGAGAGGTGACACAGTAAAATGCTTGCTATACAAACAGGGGACATGGGTCAGATCCCAGTATTCAAGTAAAAACCCAAGTGTGGTAGCACTGGCTTGTAATCACAGCACTGGAGAGCCCTGGGGCTCACTAACTAATGTGTAGACAAAGTGTGAACTCCTGGCCATTGAGACCCCATCTCAAAGAAAGTGGTCAATATGCTCACCCACACACTTCAAACTGATTAATTATCTAATCAAAGATGCATTGGAGCCAGTGAGATAGTTCAATGAATAAGGGCATGGGCCACCAAGCCTGAAAAATTGAACCCAGTTGCCAGGACCCACACAACAGAAGAAAAACACACTCTTCTGACCTCTACATGTATGCTCTCCCATACACACACAATAATAATAATAATAATAATAATAATAATAATAATAGTAATAATAATAATAAAGTCTTAATGACATATACTGGGACTAGAGAGATGGCTCAGCAGTTAAGAGCACTTGCTACTCTTGCGGAGGACGTGGGTTCAGCTCCCAGAATCCACATGGTGGCTCAGAACTGAATATAATTTTAGTTCCAGATGATCCAGTGCCCTCTTCTGGCCTCTGTGAGCACCTGCATGCTTGCAGCGCACATACATATCTACACTCAGGAACAAAAACACAAACACATAAAATACATCAACCTTTAAAAAGACACAGGCTGATGTGGATGTGGTAGTCCACTCCTAAAATCCCAGCACTCAGGAAGTAGAAGCGGAAGAGTCATCCTCAGCTCAATGAGTTCAAGGTCAGTCAGACATGAGACCCTGTCTCACAAAAATACTAAAGGCTGGGTTTTTTAAAATATGCTGACTTTTCTAAAGTTAAGGTTTCTACTTAATTTTTTTTACTTTATTTTTATTTTATGTATAGGTATTTTTAGCTGCATGTGTGTCTGTGTACCACATGCATGCCTAGTACCTATAGAAACAAGAAGGGAACTTGGATCCTCTGGAACTGGAGTTAAGAGATGGTTGTGAGGCATCATGGGTGCTGACAATCAAACCCAGGTCCTCTACAAGGGCAGAAGTGCTCTTAACCACTCAACCATCTCTTCGGCCCCCGAATATTTTAAAAGGGATCTGAGTAGAATATCCAATAGGCTACTCCCCACAATAAAACAAAGCCACTGACACATTTTAACAGGCAACCTGTAAATATATATTACATAATTAATAAAACCTGAATATTAGGGGAGAAAGCACTTAGTCAAATCCTAGGCAGACAGCTCAAAACCTTGAATACAAAGATAAACAGCTGAGTCAGTCACACACACCTTTAATCCCAGCACAGAAAAGGCCAGAGTGGTGACTCTTAGTCCCACAATTCCAAAAACAAAACTTCTTCTATTTCTGTGAATTCAAGACTACACGCCTTTAATCCTAACCTAAATAAAATAAAATATATAAAAACTTATAAAGATCCCCCCCCCAAAAAAAAAAAAAACCACAGAAGCAACTGACTGACAGAAGTGACCAGGAGCGAGGCTGAAAAAGTTGCAAGACAGCTGGGTGAGAATTGACTGTGGTGCTTCCTCTCGCTGATATTTCAGCCTTCCTCTGATATTTGACTCTGGGTCTCATTTGTGATACTACAGCAACTCAAATTTCCTTAGCAGATCATCAAGGCCTGGCAAAGGGCAGAGACATCAGAAATGTTAGCCCTTGCCAAAGCAGATGTTCAGAAAGACAGGGTCACTGCCTACTCACATATGCAAAAGTGCTCTATGCAGATGCACTTTACTGCACCACACTAGCAAAAAGCAGGTGGATCTCTGTGAGTTCGAGGCCAGCCTGATCTACATGGCAAAATTCAAATCAGCCAGGGCTACATAGTGAGACCTGGTCTCAAAAAAGAAAGTGCCCCAAAGCAAGCGAAACTCTGAAAGCCTCATACAAACTATGCATTAGCATTATGAATAAAGATGAAATACTCAGCACAGCAAACTGGAAAAGATAATGCTGACATTCTAAAACAGTAGGAAAGAAACTCAAAACTCAGAAAAGTGCTTGCCTTACAAGCATAAGGACCTAACTTCAATCCCCAAAAGCAATGAGGAAAAAAATGTTTGGTGTGTTAGATATACTTGGGATTCAACAATGGGGTGGATAGGAGATCCCTGGGTCTCAATGGCCAGTCAGCCAGCCTAGCTGAATCCGCAAAGCTTCAAGACAATGAGATCCTGTGTCAGTGTCAAAGAAATAGACACTTAGGGTCGTCCTCTGGCGTATACAGAGAGAGAGAGAGAGAACCCACACATACACATATAACTACTATGAACATGCACACACACATATGCACTAAAAATAAAAAAGGCCAGGGTTGAGGTGAAGCATTTGCCCTTATAAGCCTAAGAACCAGGGCTCAGATCCCTGGAAAGCACATAAATTCCATGTGGTTAGCAAGCCTGCAATCCTAGTCTTCAAAGGCAGAGGTGAGATCCCCAGATCGGTTCAGTTAATAAAACCAGCCATACTAGTGAGCTCTGGTTTAACTGAGAGACCCTGCTTCAGTGAGTAAGGATGGAGCCTGCCTCAGGGATGGGCTCTGGACAGGCTGTGAGAGGGCTGCAAACCTGCTTTCAGCCTGACAAAGACCTGCCGATTTCCTCCAGAAGGCTGCCTGTGAAATTCTCCCGGGACCTCACCGACACTGACAGGCTCAAATTGCCCACCATCTGTGAGTCTGGGTCAGGAGGCCACATAATCTGCCATTCTAGATCACACAGATGATTTGACAGAAATAACACCTAAGATGGAACTCCTGAGTCCACATGTCTGTTGACCTCTCTGTATGTGACTGTCTCCACCTTCCAGGCAGAAGGTAACTGCTCCCTCAGGCAGATGGTCAGTTCTTCAGAGGCTCCAGGACTCCATCTGACATAAAGGGTGCTGAGGCAGAAGCACCGCAACCTGAAACTGCCTTTCAGCCTTGTGGTATGTGACTTCCTCACATTCCAGCTTTCCACCCAACTTACCCAGCCTCCTTTCTTTTCCCCGGCCCCACAGGAATTGTGGTTCAGTTTCTGAATATTTGAGACTGAGCCTTTCCGTTTCGGTAAGGTGACCTCACTATACCCACAAGTCCAGCACACTTCATGTTTACTGGTACCACCACACACACAGCATACAATGGCATTGCTCTATAGGGCCCCAAGGCCTCAGTGAGGCCCACAGACTTTGGAGCTGGGTTTTTCCCATCAAAGATCTGGGTATCCACAGGGCCCCCTTCCCTGCCCCCAGCAGCTTTCCTGCCTCTCATCACTGTCACACTGAGGATGGTGCAGGGGGAAAGCACATCCATAAACAACCACATAGCCCCCAGCATGGTGGCTCAGGCTGGGCATCCCAGCATCCCAGAGGCTGAGGAGGATTCCAAGTTCAAGTCTAGCTTGAGCTACACAAAAAGATCCATATCAAAAATAAAGAAGAAACAGATCCATCAAGGCAGGTAGTATTACTCATAAGCACAGGGTCCCCTCTTCAGCCATGCACCAAACATTCTCTAAGCTTCTAAGGGGCAGTCCAGAGCCTCAAACTTCCCAGGCCCAGAGAATTCAAAGTCTAGGTGTGAGGCATACAGGCAGACATGGTGTTGGAGCTGAGAGTCCTACATCTTGCAGAAAACAGGAAGTCAACTGACTGAGGTCACACTGAGGGAAGCATGAGCAAGACATCTCAAAGCCCTCCCCCACAGTGACACACTTCCTCTAACAAGGCCATGCCTCCTAATAGTGCCACTCCCTTTGGTGGCCATTTTCTTTCTTTTTTTTTTTTTAAAAAACTTTATTTATTTGCCTTTGTGTTTTGCCTGGAACTGGAACTACAGACAGTTGTTAGCTGCCATGTGGGTGCTGGGAATCGAACCCGGGTCCTCTGGAAGAGCAGATGGTGCTCTTAACTGCTGAGCCATCTCTCCAGCCCCCGGTCATTTTCTTTTAAACTATTACACCCATGAAAAGCAATCATTGGACATGCCAGTAGCTTCCTCTAGACTCTTGGCAGAGGGAACAATCAAAAGTCGCCTACTGTACTTGTACCAAGCAAGGCCCACGCTACCTCCCCAGGCACAAGTGAACAGCGGTACCCACATCACTTCCCTTCCCAAGGGCACATAAACAGCATTACTTACATCACCCTCCCTGGTGCATATATGAGGACAGGACCTCACGTCATTTCCCCGGAGAACACGTGAACAACCACATCCTTGTCACCTCCTATGCCTTCTCCCTGGGGGCACCCTGAGCACCAGAGTTCCATTTCACCTGCCTGAGCACCCAGAGGACTGAGGCCCCACATCACCTCTTATAGTATTTGTAAGGACTACGGTCTATCACCTCCCTAGGATACACTGAGCCAAGTTCTATATCACCTCCCTGGGGCAAATGTTGAGTACCAGGCCCCACATCACCTCCCTGGCGCACACATGAGAACCAGGACTATGGAGCCAGGCACGATGTAATCCTCAGATCTGTTTGCTGTGCCTCGAGTGTGACCAGTAAACAGTGGCTATGTTCCAGAAAGAACCTGTCCCACAGCTACAGCCCGGGGAAGAAACTCAGAGAACTTCCCTATGGAGCCTCACTCACCAGTCCTCACGTTTCTCTCTCTTTTCCTTCACCACACACCTGTGTGAGTATGCTTGCTGGCCACCGCTCCATTTGTCAAAGAAGTGGCAGATAAGGAAATGAAAAAAAATAAAAACACCTTGCTCGTGGGGACAGCATCGTGTGAGTAGATCAGCAAAAACCTCAACCTCAAACCTCAAAATTTTCAACAAGTAAATCCCCTCAGAGTGAGTACTCTAGACTCTAGAGTCTGGTGGCAGCAGTGGAGGGTGGTGAGGAGAGTGGTCTCAGAGGGTGGATGGCCAGGGAGACTCCAAGGAGGGTGGAGAGAAGAAGCCCCAGAGCCCTCTAGGGCCCCAAGGCAAAGAACAATCTAGGAAGTGCAGCCAGCAGAAGCAAAATCCCTAAGGTGGAGCCAGGAGGCCAGCCAAGCTGTGCCAGAGTGGGCAGCAGTGGCCAGAGGCTGAGGACCAGGCAGGGCAACACCCCTTGTGGAGCGACCTTCTGTGTAGAGGGACTAACCTGCATCTCAGATGTGAAAAGCTATGGTTAGATGCTCCAATGTTGAGTCCCCAGATTCCAATGTTAATAGTGTTTGCCACTGGGACTTCGAAAAGGAGTCTGGGAATTGGATGAGGTCACCAGGGAAGAAAGGCCACAGTGACTTGATTAGCTTCATAAAAAGAGACCTAAGCTGGCACACCTTCCCTATCTCCCAGGCAATGTCTTCCCCCTAAGGAGCCCCGGCAGGGCCTGGGAGATGCTTAAGCAATCACTTGTTCCAAAAGAGACCAGCTCTTAAGTAAAGGTACCTCTCTCTGAGGTACAATGTCAAGTTGAATATTTATGACCTACCAGGGAGCTGGAAGCCCATCATGGGAAAAACAGAACACTGGTTTTCTTTTCTTTTTTTTCCCTGCTAGAAGGGTTTTTGATGTTTACAAGAGATAGATCTGTTACATTATCAGTATTAAGTTGCAAAGACACATACATAATCTCCAAGGGACTGTTAGCAGCTTGAAAACATCAAACTTGTCCCTTCCAACGTACCAATGGAGCGTGAGAGGCTGCATCCATGCCTACAGACTCAGCCCACCATGACTGTGCAGTGACCTCTGCACCTCTTCTTTGAGTCTTCCCCCCCCCCATGCTCCATCATGTAAATATCACCTCCTATTTGCTTAGGGGGGCTTGGCTTGGCTCAGGAGAGGAGCAATCTGCCCCAGTAGGGCATCTGGTTACAGAAGGGGCCAGGATGGGGAAGGAGCACATACAACCTCATGAAAGAAAATGCAGGATACCATCTGTGCCCACCCATTGCTCCCAAGCTCACCTCAGCCAAGCAGGGCCTTGCAGTGCCCAGCCCTAGCTCCAGGCTAGCCCCTGGTTACCATGTATATATAGTACTCTTGCTTCTCCTTCCCAGCCTCCCGCAAAGGGCATCGGCAATCTCTCATTTCCCCGCTTCACCAATTTCATTTCCAAAGCGATGGGGACTCAACACCATTAAACATGATTTAATTTGCTTTTCCCTAATGACTGGCCCACGGTATGAGGACATCTCTCCTTTTCCACTTGAAAGATCTTCAAAGGCGGCGATTTCCTCCCAACAAATTAATATGGAGATCATTAGGACACCGAAGGGGGAATCGTCCTTAGCCACTGGAGCTTCTTATTCAGAGGCAGAATTCAGTCTCAGCTTGAGGAGATGACAGCAGAGACAACAGAGAGGTGATGGGCCTCCGGGATCCTTTCATACATGTCCAGTAGCTACTGCAGCTCATAACACCACCAGGAATATTCCAGAGCCCAGATCAGAGCCTTCAAAGGTGTGTTAACCCTCTGAGGCATGTCCCACCCACTATGGGCACAGTGGCCATCCTCACCTGGGCCCCGCTTGGTTCTACCTCAGTCCTCTCGGGCCCCAAGGCTGGCATCCTTGCTATTGCCATTATAGACAGGAACCGGGCTGGGAAACCAGGCCACATGGAGTACGCTCCCAATCCCAGTGTCTGAGAAGCTGAAGCAGGGGTCTATGAGTTCAAGGACAGTCTGAGTTCTTAGCAAATGCCATAGTAGCCTGAGCTGCGTGACACCCCACCTCAAACATAGACAGCAATTGGGATGGAGAGATGGCTCAGCGGTTAAGAGCACTTACGGCTCTTGCAGAGGACTGGAGTTCGGTTCCCAGCACCTATATCAAGTAGCTCACACCGCTTGTCACTCCAGCTCTGGGTAACCTGCCACCCTCTTCTAGCTTCCCAAGACACCTGCGTGCATACAGACACACACGTGAATAAAAAAGAATAAAATAAATCTGAGGGTGGCAGTTCCCAGCAAGTTCATGCCCAAGGTTACGACGTGTTTAACACATAGAGATCTGCCCAGGGATCCACGGTCCCCAAAGGGCAGGGATGACGTATTGTTTCTTCAAGTCATTTTCAACACGTCTTGCTTTCTACTCCTCTCCAGGCCAGACTGGCTCGTAAACATGCCTTTAATCAGTACACAGTCTCCCCGTGAACCACCCTTTCAGCCACGTCACTGTACTTCCATGCTCCTGAAGGGTCAAACCCTGCCTGTGTGCTGTTCTAGAGTCTTCCATTGGCACAACACCAGAGCCTCCCCAAACCTAACTTGCAGGACACTGCTGTGAGACAGGCACTAAAGGGAAGTGATTCTGGACCTCACCCTGTCCAGGGTCTAGCTGGCTTAGAAATCACATCAAGAGCTACTGGTTTTGTGGAATCTGCTGAGCCTGGCTACCCAAGATGAAGGTCTCCAGAAACCCAGATGCAATGAGCCTGGCTGTCCCCAGTGGTCAGGACAGTTACCAATTCCCTTTCTCTCTAAGCTATCAAAGAAAAAGCTCTAAGGTCAGTGCAGGAAGGTACCAGGACTAGGCCTCCTCTTGACTATTCTGCCGGGGGTGAGGAGGGGAAAAGAACACTTCACATTTTTACCACCAGCTAAAATACCTTGTCTTGACATTTTTACCACCAGCTAAAATACCTTGTCTTGGATCAGTGGGGAATAAAAATGGGATCAGAGGGACAGGATATGCTTCCGATGAGCAAAACAGAAAAGCTCAGACAGACATACACTGTGGCCTACAGGGTGGGCAAGAAGATGCCTCTCCCACCTACCTTTACTCAGAGACCAACAGTCCTGCAGCCTTACCCTGCGCAAACCAGGCCGGCCTTCCACTGTCCCCGCACAGTACAGACATGCCAACACTCCTCTGCCAAACCCTAAGTCAGCAAGCCAGAGGCCTGTCAAGCCCTAACCTCAAGCAGAACAGGGACTGACAGGCACTCATCAAGCCAGGCTGGGCCAAGCTGCTCCATGAATAAGAAAGGGCGAGAAGGCCAGGCAGCGCCTTGTTTTATAACCCCAGTGATTGCCTGAGGATAAACCCCGAGGCACAGACCAGTAGAGAAGGCTGGCTCAGCCCACAGCAGCCCACCAAGCAGGCCTGGCTCCCCACTGCCTAGCACTAGCTGGCAGACCCCTACGGGCTATCTCACTACTCTGGCACTTGCCACAGACTGAAACACACAGTCATCTTTTCAGAAGGTAGCACTAGGCTGCCTGAGTACCAGGTTACAGAGGCAATCAATGACACAGAGACTCTGGTCACTAGACAGAGGTGCCCGGGGCCCTTTCCAACCACCCACCCAGCCAGCCAGCCAGCCAGAATGATCTAGGCAGATACTGCCCTCTGAGTGCCTGGTCAGCCCTTCTGGAAGTCTCCCAACCTTACCCTGCTATAAACGCAAAGGCCCAGCTGGGCTCCGGACCGTACCCCAAAGCTTACAGCTCCCTATGTGGCACCAGCCACACAGGTGTTCCCTATTCAGAGTGAAAAGGGCTGACATGAGGGTCCCTGAAGATCCTAGGGGCTCCACATACCCAAATCACACCCACCTCAAGGTCTAACTTGTACCCACCCTTCCCGGCTGGCCTCAAGGGCCTTCTGTGTGAGGCACAGCCATCAGGTGGGGTTCAGAAACTCTAATTATAGATAAAACTCATAATTAGCCTTTGATTAATTAAAAAGTGAGAAAACTAATTATTTAACAATGTCATTGGCTTAATATGTTTAATCTTTGGAAATGTACAGCCCCAAGAGGAAGGGGGGGGCTTCTAAAAGAATCCCTGGAGAGGGCAAAACTAGGAATACAACTCAGAAGGCCTCCCCAACCTCTGTTCTCAACGTTGTGGACAGGAAAAGACCTAGAGAGGCAGCCCTGGGCCTGAGACAGCAGGGCCATGGGAATGGGACGGCTGTCTCCACACCACACATCCTCTCTGGAGGACTCTGTCAGGGATGGGGGAATGAATGGATGGGTGGTTCTGCAGATTTGCCCTCAGGTCACAAGGCCAGGGCTTTGGTCACAGTCTCCCAAACAAGCCTTACCAAACACCTGAGAGCTGTTAGCCATAGACTAACCCAGAGCTCAGGCCCTCCTTACTGTGGGATAACACTGCCTGAGAGCCTTAGTCTGTGGAATCAGGTAGGGAAACAATAGGGGAACACCCTGTAAACACTCGCACCCCCAAAGAGACATGGGAACCCACACACCTCATGGGGTGCAGTAGCTGGCACCAACAGACTACATGAGAATGTCACTGATACCACAGGCATGGTACCCCTTCCATAGATGACTCTGGAGAGCTACCATGGCCAAGCAGAGCCAATAACAGTCACAGCTCAGCCATGGCTAAGAACAGTTCCAGTCTATAGCCAACATGAGCAAGGGTGGCCCCAACCTCCCTGCCCAGAGTTTTCCCATGAGTGAATCACCCAGTCCAGCCATGTTCATACACCCACCCTGTTTCCAGCCACAGCAACCACCACCTTCAAGAAGCACCCATTTTCAGACACTCAACACCTCCTTTCCATCAGGCCATCCTGGGGTTCCAATACCAAAACTAGCCCTACCACATCCCCACAAGTGCCTACAGCTCCCTCACTAAGACCCCTGCCCTACTAGGCTCCAGGCATGAGGCATCTCAGCTGACCTGCCCAGATCTTGCCAAGTCTAGTCCACAAACACTCATTCACAACGACATGAGCTAACTCTACATGCCAGCAGCTGGCAAAGCAGTGTGTGCCTCTGGCTAAGGGCAGCCAGATGTGCCCTACAGACTCTGTTGGCTGGATTTCGTCAATGTGACAAAAACCCTAAAATGCCTAAGAGCAGAAGGGGCCAGGGTTCTCCTACTTCTCATCAACAGCGATCAAGTACAGTGTCCCATATCACACCAACTACAAGAAATCAACACAATGCACCACATCACCCCAGCTGCAGGCTTTTAGCACAGTTCCCCACATCACCCCACCTTCAGGGGATCAGCATGGTTCCCCACATTACCCCAAATGCAGGCAATCAGGCACAGTGTCCCACATTCAGAGATCAAACACAGTGTTCCACAGCACCACAGGGATCTCTGTTCCAAGTTCACAACACACACCTCCTGAGTTCAGAGAAGCTGCCTCTCCACCCAGAAAGACCTCACAGCTGAGGCTGTCATTGGATGGCCACAGTTGGTGGCAGACTTCTACCGACCTTTAAGACAAGCAATGCACCCTGAGAAAGGTCTTCCAAGGTGACCAGAAACAACAGCATCACAAGGAATCACTTACACTGCGCTGGTTTTTTCTGTTCTCCTTCCTAGACTCATTCAGAGTTTTCTGCCACAAACATCAAACTGTCAGGCTTCACCAGACACAATTAATGCTTGGGGCACAGGAGAGAAACAATTAGCCAATTAAAGCTTAATTAACTGTGGACAAAAACCAAAAAGAAAAAGGCTTCACTTGCCAGGGGATGTGTGAAGAAAAGCCAGGCTACTGATCCCCAGGTGGGCACTAGCTGAAATGACAGGGATGCCCTGCTTAATTGATTGCACACAGGACAGGAAGGGTGGCCCTGCAGACTACAGGAAAAACTGAGGTACAGAGCAGTAATGTGCACACATGCAGTGACACACAATAGCCACAGTACATCTAGAATGTGTCCCTGGCTGCTTCCACGGGTGTGGGCTCCTGTTTCCTCAGAGTAAGCAGGGAGTCCACGGTAGAGCTGACTCCTGTGCAGGATCTCACACAGGCTTTCTGAGTGTCCTTACTAAACCCCGATGCCCTGGCCTAGGAGCTTTGCAAAGCAGGGTCAACCTACTAAAAATCTCCAGACAAAGCCCAAGTTTCAGTGAAGCTACACCCCATCCTGTCCTACCCCGCCTTATCCTACACTGAGCTGGCCACCTACTGAGCATGTATATTCCCAGCCTTCTGGACATTGTATATGCAGCTGTGAGCTACTCCGCCCATCGAAACCAGAAATCCTCTCCGAAGCCCTCTATAAACACCTCGGCTACCTGTGCCATGGCTGCCCCACCATCATGCAGTGGTCCTGGCCTCTGCCTTTCCAGCAACTGGCACAGGCTAAACTGAGCAGAGGACACAACAGAGAGGCCCATCCTCAATGCGATGCCCACCACACACACACACACACACACACACACACACACACACACACACACACACACACACCAGGAAGGCCAGGAAATCCAGCCACTAGTCCTGGCCACTAAACCATGCTAGTTCCCAAAAATCTGGGTTTTCTCAGCTTAACTCCATATACACCATAGGCACTGCAGACATAATCCAGCATATGAGCCTCCTCTTACCAAAGGGACTGAATCTCAACCACGAGAGTTTGCCTGAGGACTCTCCCTAAAAATAAACACTAGTATAAGACCAGCTCATCCACACAAATGAACACAAGGCACAGGGCCACACATCTCACTTTAAGCTGGAACAGATATCACTCACCAAGAGCTGAGCCTCAGTAACCATGACTGATTGTTTCAGGAAGCTACTACCCATCATCAGGATTAATCAGTGTTATCAGTCAGTCTGCTCCCTTGGTAGTAGGTCCCCCAAGTTCCCACAGCTCAGAAGGTTCTCCTGCTCAATCCTGCTCCATGGAAGAGTCTTATCCAATAAGTGGTGCTGGGTCATCCAAGCCTAGGTACACAGGACCTTCCTATGCCACACACCTGCACTCCAGCATACCGATTTGGCTTTCTATCTAGACTCAGACTCCACAAGCTTCAAGCCCTTTCCTTTATAAAAAATACTTATTTTTATTGTATGTACATTGGTTTGCCTGTATGAGGGTGTTGGATGACATGGAACTGGAGTTATGGACAGTTGGGAGCTGTCACGTAGGTGCTGGGAATTGAACTCAGATCTTATGGAAGAGCAGACAGTGCTGTTAACCACTGAGCCATCTCTCCAGCGCCCAAGCCCTTTCCTTTGTTTTCATCCCTCTGGCTTACTGCCCTCAACACTCCTCGGATGCCAAGAGACATAACCCCCACGTGGGTACCAGCATCTGACTCATCACTAACACAGGGAAAGATGTACCAGTTCTTAGCCATGGGCTCCTCTCACACTCAGACTTTCAGCCTCAAACCTTGCCCATTTCCCAAGCAAGCCCAGAGGACCCACACACTGCTCTTCACAAGGCTTGTGTTGACAGCAGAGTCTCAGCTACTGATCCAGAAGGTTCTTTCACCTCTCGTCTCAGCAGGCAAGAGGTAAGCAGTTTCTGCCTGGAAGCCGAGGGAGGCAAAGTGGAAGCCTCAGAGCTGGGTACAGCCAAGAGTAGAGCACCTACCCAGCATGCACAAGGCCCGGGACCATAACAGATACAATGCTCCCATTGACAATTAAAAGTCAGAGGCAGACCGTGTATACCTCTGTCTGTGTGTGTGTGTGTGTGTGTGTGTGTGTAGACCGTGTATACCTCTGTGTGTGTGTGTGTGTGTGTCTATATACACACACTCAACGTGTTTGCTAATCAAGTTCCCCTGAAAGGGTGGGCTAATAACCTCCTGAAGTAATGAGCATTAGGAGAGGTGTGGAGGAAATTCTTCCAAGCAGGACCAGGGAAGTCCCTGCCAACAGTCCCTGCCAGGACTCTGCCTGGAACCCTGAGGCTGCTCCGCTCCATGGTGGCTGCATTTTAATAAGTAATTAGTACGAATGGATGCTGCAAAAAGGCCCAAGTACCTCCCAGACAGCATTAAGCCAAGGCGTGCAAATGAACTTGGCACAGCAGGGGCTGGTGAGAGCCATCAGCCAGCGGCAGAGTACCTCTGGAGAGCAGGAAGCCCACTCAGCAAATTCCTGAACAAATATCAGGGGATAAATGAGGAGACACAGGAGGCTTAAAGCCTGGGTGTGGAGAACAGGGGTGTCTGACCAATACCCACAGTTACTCTGGCCAGATAGGGCTAGAGCCCCATCCAGACACACAGACACACAGATGCCAACGTCACAGAGACTATCCATCCCTCCACACACTTGACAGCAAGCAGGGCGCGACGGCGGGTGTGTGTCATGACATCAGAGGCTTGGTAAGGCCAGCACTCCAGGCAGATGCAACAGGCCATGGGTACCCCTGCCTACTGTCAGGGGCCACAGCCTGCTCACTTGGTCAACAACGGTACAATCCCAGTGTGACTGACTCCCAAGCGCTGCCACTTAGAGGACACAGCTGCCTTATCCGGTCTCTTCCTCTACAAGTTCCTAAGGGAGAAAGATCCTTACATCCATTTCATAGATTGGAACACTACAATGGCAACATGGAAGGAAGGCCGTGTCAAGCCCAGTGACATGTGGAGTCTGCTTCAGAATCCTTCTGTTCAAAAAGTCTCAGCTGTCCCACTCTACCTGGCCTCTGGAAATGCCAGCCAGCATGCCCCTCTGCCCACTCCCATCCCATGTCAGGTTCAGAGAACCAGGACAGCAGATGACGGTAGGAGGAGGTAGGTCAACGCAGGGGCCACAGCAATTACAGGGGACAAAATAAATGTCAGGAAGAGGCAAGCTGGCTTCCTTCTGTGCTGGCTACAGTTGGCTGCCAGGTGCAGGCTTTGCTGTACTGTGGGCGCTCTGGAAAGTGCCAGGTAAACTAGCGATGCTTGCTCGGGATCCGAAGGGAGAGGGGCAGCAGGGCCCAGGGAATAAGCCTGGGGCCCATAGACTGCTGGAGGAACAGTGGGACAGAGGATGGAGAGGACTTAAAGCTCTCATAAGCAGGGCAATGCCAGATGAGCACAGCCTCCCACCCCCCATTAGCTCCACTAATGACCCAACTGTGCCCTTTTAGATCCTCACCAGGCTGAATCCTAGAGGCAACATCCTTGGCTGTAATGAGTCCAAGCTCTCTTGCTTTGAGCTTCTTCAGAATTCTTCCTTTGAGTAAAATGTCCCAGAAAATGCCACACCAGAAAGGTGGGGCTGCAGTGATTCAACAGGGCTCCACCCCCCTTACTTCCAGCCTCAGTGGGAAAAGCTAAAAATCCATAGCTGGGGAGAAGTGTCCAGCCCACGTCGCTGCCATTGGCAAAGCCACAGGCATTACCCAGGATCCTATGCTCTCAAAGATCCACTGTCAGCTCCCTGTCCTGAGACACAGGCATACTACAGACGGCTCTTGGCCTCCACATTGCCTCCTTGCCTCCTCTCTGGCTTACAGCCCCCAAACCACCTCCTGGTTTCCATGTCGCTTTCTGGCCTCCTCACTGACCTATGTCTCATTCTTTTAGGATCCTGTGGGATGCAGGCACTCCTGAGTGGAAAGGACCAGCATAGGGTACCATTGACAGGCAGATACCAGCCATGACCTCCAAGACAGTGAAAAGATTTGGCTCAGAAGCTGCTGGATAAAGCCTCAGCACCTGGATAGGCAATGCCAAAATCATCTAGTGGCCTGTCAATCCATACCCAGGTCTCGCTGAGGGCCAGGTTAACTGCTGCAGAGGTGAAATTCAGTGACTTTTCTAGTGTATCAAGAGACCCATTGAAAGGAGCACAGCGCTATGTGACCCACCCAGCTGCCCCTCAGCAGTCCACTGTCTTAAATCAGGCTAGTGTCAACAGTACCACCTGGAGGGCTGCAGGGCCAGGTAAGACCCCGACTGAGACAAGCATGAGTAGGGTTAGGGTCATCACTCAGGAAACCACTGCTCTACCAAGAGAACAATCAGCCTGCTGTCCCTAGTGAGACTAGACCTCCTGGAACAGTCAGAGCCCATGCCTCTTGCAAGACTCCCCACCATAAGGCTCAGGCTCTGTCACACTTCAAGTTCATCAAATGCACCGAGGCTCTGGTATGTGGTTTTCTGACAGGAGCTCGGGAACTCATTCCCCGTTGGAACATGGACAAAGTGTCCGTGGACTTAGGACACTGCCAGGAAGAGAGGCCAGGCTGTCAACTATACCATGGGGGCAAGCCTCGCTTAGCAGAGCCAGGGTGTGAGGGAGACAAAGAGGACCGCACAGCACTAAGAGAAGCACTCAGCAGCAGGCCCAGGGGAGGCCTGAAAGACCTTCTAGTTCAAAAGGGGGGGCGGGAAGTAGGAGGGTGCACACCTTTAATCCCAGCACTCAGGAGGCAGAGACCTGTCTAATCTACAGAAAGTTCCAGAAGAGCCAGGACTACACAGGAAAATCCCTGTTTTGAATATTTGAGAAGACTTTCTAGTGACAGCTGGGGTCTAAGGGGCTCCCTGGCAGCACAGGTCAGCTGGATGCAGAAGTGAGCAAACAGAAGCAGGGGAAAGCCCACCCTCGGACAAGCAGAAGCACACAGTGGGCTTAGCTTCCCTCGGGCAGGCAAGAACTGCAGCCCCTACACTGCTTTAGGGGACTGAGTGAAAAAATGAAGACATGACTGCTCCAGGTATGGCTGAGGAGAAAGATTACTGCAGATGTGAGCGAGGGCACAGCCAGAGGCTTCTGGAAGGGTCCAGACTGAATTGGGCCATGAGATGGGGGGAGGGGTGCAAAGAGAAAACCTGGGAACTGAGAGATCAAGAGAGCATGCTGGGGAAAGGGAAGCGAACCGGGGCTGGAGAGGTTTAACGTATGGGGCTGGGTAGGCCGGCCACATCCATAACAGGCACTTGTGTGTAGGCCAAAGTCAGCTTTGATATGTTAAAATAGGCACCTCAGTCAGCCATGTCCTGTGCTTCTAACAGAAATCCCCAAATCACCCTACTACCTTCCCCTTCTCTCTCCCTCCCCAGCCTTCCTCCCTCCTTCCTTATTTCCTGACCCTTCAAAGGACCGCTTTACCTTTTGAGAGCCTGTGACCTTCACTTCAACCTAAAGGGCAGGTTAAAATGCTCAAAAATAGTGGCTACCATCACATGTTGACAACTCCAGCACCGCCCATGGCTCTACAATGCAGGTCCGGCTACAGCCCTCCTGCACAGCAGTGACTGGACAGGAATAAGGCTTAGGGAACATCATAGCTCGGCAGGCAATGGAGCTGGACCTCCCAGTGCCAAGCTGGAAGAGGTGGGAATCCAAAAGAAAGATACTTGGCCATTGACCCTGAGCGGGAAGCTGGCCGCTCTCTGTGAGCTTCAACTTCCTGTCCTACAATAGGAAAGAACGAAAAGACATCAGCACCAAGGAGGACTACCGTAAACACGGGGCTAGCGTAACAGGGAGGAGGCAGCGCCGCTCCTATTCTGATGAGCTGTACCGTCTAGGAGCTGAAATCTCAGTAAAGAAGAGAGAGAGAACCCTCTCCAGGGCCCCCACCAAATCTCCAATAGGGCTTGTTGTTGTTGTGGTTGTTGTTGTTCCAAACTCCCAGAAAGAAGCCATGGGGACTATGGAGTGTCCACTGTCCTTCACACTCTGTCCAGCAACTAAACAAGCAATGGCCCAGATAGGACACAAAAAAATGAAGAGAGACTGCATAGCCAGAAGATTGCATCACTAAATGAACAGGCACCTCACTGCTAGGCCGAAGACCAGCAGCCAGAGCCTGGCTGTTATGAAGCACAGTCACCCTTGGCAATCTCCTGGACAGAACTTAGCTGAACTAAAACCTATTATCTTTAATGCAACTCTTCGGAAAAACACCAGGGAAGGCAGCCAAGAAGACACTTCCGGAACTGAATTCTGGATCCCTCAGTACTTGCTGGAACCGGTAGGGTGAAGGACCAAGAGCAGGAAGAAAACACTTTAGACTAAAATTGACAAGAACGTAAGGATTCATTTCCTTGTTGAATCCTTCATTCGATGCCTCAAGAGCCAGCCATCATCTTCCCAAAGGTTGAAGAGACTGCGACTATGCAAGAGTCGAGTCTCACCCAGGTGAGCTGGCACAGCCCTGCTCTCTCTCACATGGTCAGCCTAACTCCACCAGAACTTAGAGGAGAGACGGTACCAAAGGCAGGTGCAGGAGACACCAGGTCAGCTTTACAAGGTCAAGGTTAGAGCCACCATGCCCAGTATGAGGACCCTTAATGTCTATGAAGAGAAAACAACCAGGCCAGCCCCACCTCTGACAGCTTGCTTGGGCATCTAGCAACTCTTTGACATACAGACTTGCTCCCACATCAGATACACAACCCTAGAACCTAAACCTCTTCTGACCTCAGGTCTAGCCCTGTGGAGATGTGCTAATTACGGGGCTGGAGAGATGAGTCAGTGATTAAGAGCATTTGCTGCTTTTCCAGAAGGCCTGAGATCAATTCCCGGTACTCACAGTGGCCTGTAACTCCAGTTCCAAGTGATCCAACGCCCCCTTCAGGCCCCTGTGGCACTTGCATGCACTTACATAGAGGCAAAGTACCCATACACATAAAATAAACTTAAAATCTTTAATCCCAGCACTTGGAGGCAAAGGCAGGTAGATCTCTGAGTTCAAAACCAGCCTAGAGTGAGTTCCAGGACAGCCAGGGTTGTTACACAGAGAAACCCTGTCTCAGAAAAACTGGGGGGGGGCCACAGGGGGCCACACAACACCCACAGGGAAGGAGGAAGGCAATACATGGAAGCTTCTCCACTTTAACTCAAAGAAGAAGCCCTGATGGGCAGGCCTGATCCCAAATTGAGCCACAATGGCTGTCAAGGAAGACCTGATCAACTGCACTGATTCCCTCACAGTTCAAGGAGGCCCAGGTACCAGCACTATGAGAACATGGGGACCACACAGGTCAGTTCCATGTACAGCCAGAGCCTGGGAACCACAGATGGTGCAGGGGTAGAGCAGTCGCCAAGACCCATACTCTTCTGGGCAGACCTTCAAAGCAGTGCCCCCTGCTACCTACAAACAGGGCTTGGAGAATCTTCATGGTTGCATCCTGATAACAATGGAGAGGCGCCCACCCTGCTGGCTTCCAGAGTTCCAGAGCTTAAGCTACCAGGCTCTAGCCTCCAAAGGCACAAATGTTGTGTCTTACAAACAAAATAACTGAAAGATGCAAAGGGAGGGGCTGACAGCTCCCTGTGACAGTCTGGGTTGGTCCCTAACATTGTCTGTGATCAGACAATAGTAACAGCATCCATTTCTATCTGAGGGGACGCTACAGTGGCCAGCCCTCCTGGGCACTTCCCACTCCCAGTTCTCTCTCTCTCTCTCTCTCTCTCTCTCTCTCTCTCTCTCTCTCTCCTCCCCCCCCCCCCCCACAGCTTCACACATAGGGTCTAGAGCAGTAGTTCTCAACCTGTAAATCAACCTCTTTGGGGTAAAACAACCTTTCCATCGGGGTTGCCATCAAAACCCACAGATTTTTACATTATGATTCATAACAGTAGCAAAATTACAGTCATGAACTAGCAACAAAAATAACTTTATGGTTGGGGATCACCACAAGATGAAGTGTATTAAAGGGTTGCAGCATTAGGAAGGTTGAGAACCGATGGTCTACAGGCACTGGTTAGGTTTTCATTCACCCAGCAATGGTGCAGAGGAGCCTGACCCACCCAACCCACCCTCAGGGCTGGACAGAGCCTGAAGCAGCAACAGGCAGAGGTGGGCTGTTGGTCATATGAGTTCTGTAGGGCAGAGCACGAAGCTGAACCCCACCCCTCAGCTTGGCTGCAGGGGCTGCACAGCAGGGTCACCTCCAGGCCCGGCACCCCACCCTATGACTCAAGGTCCAAGCCCACAATCCACTCGAATTTCCCATAAGCACAAGCTGGGGCAATGGCAGGGAGACAAGGCTAGATAGAGGGCAAGGTGAAGCCCCTGGTGAAGCCCCTCCACACCCATGCAACAGACACAGTGCACTCATTGCAGGGTCAGTGCTGTTATGTCAAAGACAATGCAAGGGCAACCCTTCCTCATAAATAGCTTGACCACACAGTTGGCCGACTGGATGATGAGAACTTAATCCAGATTTATGTATCTTACATCATGCATTCCACCATAGAAAATTAGAATCAAAACGAAATTATATGAAATTATACACAGAACCCTCCAGGGCTATGCTGTTGAACCAAACATGGGTTTGGTTAGATTTTTTTCCAATTTTTTCCTCTATATGGTTATTCAATGTCTGGTGTGGGTGTGTGTGTAGGTGTGTCTGTCCCCAAGAGTCAGAGCTGCAGTGGACTCTATATGCTTTTATAGCCAAAAGAAACCTCTAAAAACTGCAGGCTCATAGAAAAAGACTCTAAAAGGAGAGTCCCAGGCAGAGGAGACCTGCTAGACCCAGTGGCCGCCAGAAGCCGAGTCCTGAGCACTAAACTGAGAAGCCCCTTGAGGAATAGATCTCTCAATATTTACAACTGCAGAGTTTGCTTTACCATTCACATCCGGGACTCATAGGCCATTTCCTCAAACACCCAGTACCTAAGGCTGGTCCCCAGGGCAGTCAGGCAATGCCTGTCTCTGCCTCTTCCATCAGCAGGCAGATAGTCCTTCTGTATGCTGTGAATATGTGTTGCTACCATTGGTTATTAGAAGCTGCTTTGGCCTATGGCAAGACAGGACACAGCCAGGCGGGAGATCCAGGAGAGATACAGGGAGGAGAAAGGTTGGGTCAGAGCTGCCTCCGGGAAGCAAGATGTAATGGGACCCAGGTAAAGCCACAGAGCACATGGCAATACATAGATTAGTAGAAGTGGTTGAATTAAGCTGTAAGAGCTAGTTAATAATGACCCTAAGCCATAGTCCACACAGTTTGTAATTAATAAAAGCCTCTGAGTGATTATTTTATAAGAGGCTGTGGACCACAGTCGGGACCAAGAAACTTCCCTCAACAGGCAGAAGCAGCTGCCTCTGAGGCCAAACCAGCTTTGGGGGTGGGGGTGGGGGAGGGGACGCTGCAGGGAGGTTTGAGGAGACAAGTGAGATTACAGGTAAGCACTTCAACTCTCAACCGAAAGACATTACAGTCATGATTCTAACTAAAAAAGTGACAGAGGGCTGGAGGCATGACTCAGTTGATGGCATTTAGCGAACATGTATAAAGTCCTGAGTTGGATCCCTACCACTGCAAAAACCAATGGTCTATAACCCCAGAACCCAGGAAGTGGAAGCGAGAAGATAAGAAATTCAAGGTCATCCTCAGCCACAAACAGAGTTCAAGGCTAATCTGAGCTACATCAGATTTTGTCTTATGTGAGGCAGAGGCAGACAGATCTCTGAGTTTGAGGCCAACCTGGGCTATTACACAGAGAAGCCCTGTCTCAGAAAAAAACAACAACCAAAAAATAAGTTACCAACATTTTTGTGGCACCTAACCCTGTCACTGCATACCCATGCTCATCAGGAAGCCACCAATAAGTCACAGCCTCCAGCCTTTGCATCTACCTGACCTCAGGTTCTTCTCCCTGGGCGCGGGGGGGGGGGGGGGGGGGGGGGGGGGGGGGGGGGAGACACACGACACAACACTGGGAAGACAGCACAGACTTCGGGGAGCAGCAAACTCAGCTTTCATGGCATCCCCCAGATTTAGATGTGGGTGGTTCCCCTGAATGAGAGAAAGGATCCACCGCCTCACACAAACCCGGTTTCAGCACCTTCTCATCAGACACAGCACAACAGACGCAGGGTTAGCAGCCAGCCAGCCTGTGCGGCCCACCTAGGCCAGTGCAAGCATATGTCAAGGAACCCACTCACCTTCCCGAAGTCTCTGACATCAAAGAGGTCAAAGGGGTCAAAGAGCTCACTGTTCCTTAGTCCAAATTTGTCGTGGCAGACTTTGAGGAAGGTGCGAATGTTCTTCAAACACAGGAACTAGACAGAGAGAGACAGAGAGGCATCAATGAGTAAGGGGACAACATGTCAGAAATCATCAGTCACAGCAGCCAAAAGGTCCTGCCTTGCATGCCCACATAGACAGAGGGGAGAGGCAGCTTGGCAGCCCCCTGTTCCGGGCTGGGGAGGTGGCTGCAGTTCAGAAACACTGCAGTCTAAGTACTCCCGGGAGCCAGCGATCTCCCATTCATGTGACAGATGACACCAAATCACAGCCGGCTGACCAGCCTGCCCTGCCGTATGTAATCCTATGCATCCCAATGCTGATGGTCACAGCAGCGGAGAACCATGCTGGCCTAGAGTCTACAAGCACAACAGAGCACCTCCCACGTGTGCACATCACGAGTATGTGTACCCATAACTCCTTGTAGCACACGCCTATCACTTCACAGGAGCCGCTGACAATCAAGACCTTGGAAAGGAGCTATGCTGGACACATCAGGAGATCGTAGGAACAAAAGGCTGCAACTCCCAAACCAATGTCAAGTTCCTCCTCTTAGGCACCATCTCCACCACCAAGCTCCACCCAGTTCTGACCCTGACTACTATGGGAAGGATAACAAGACAGTCAACTTCTAGCCCTGTGGAGAATCAGCTATAGAGAAACTGACAGGACAGGCTGGAGAGGTGGCTCGACAATTAAGAGTATGTGCTGCTCTTAAAAAGAACCTGGGTTCAGGTCCCAGCACCCAGATCAAGTTCACACGGCCTACATCTTTAGTTCCAGGGGGGATCCAACTTCCTCTTCTGGCTTTTGTGGGAACTGCACGCAATGCACATATAAACAGGCACACACATATACATTAATTAATTAATTAATTAATTAATTGCACTTTGAAATTAGGAGATAGCCAAGTGGTGCACACCTTTGATCCCAACACTCAAGAGGCAGGTAGATTTCTGAGTTTGAGGTCAGCCTGGTCTACAAAGCAAGTTCCAGAATAGCCAAGACTGTTATACAGAAAAAAAAAAAAAAAACTGGAAAATAAATTTAAAGAAACTGAAAGGCAGAGGAAGAAAGGCCTCAGCACAGGCTTTGGAACACCAGGTTCCTGGTTTGAACCGTGTCTGAGAGATGACCTGTGCTCCTGAGGTACTTGCTAGGCAGAGAGTGTCCTCTGATATTAGGCAGGGAGCAAACAGTATGTAGAAGCCATTCAGCACCCAACACAGCTGGGCATAGCATTCGAGGAGCAAGGACCCAGCACCCACAGCAGAGAACTTCAGGCCAGTCAATACCCAGCCCTATAAAACCAACTGCTAATCTCAAGTGAACTTCAGGAAACCTGTCTCTGGCTCATCAGCATTTTAGACAAATGAATGAATTCTGCTAAGAGAGGCAAGAATCACAAACAGCTTAAGCCTCAGCTAAGGTCAGGAAACAAAAGCCAAGCTGTGCTGAGAGCCTGTCTCTCCTGTGAATATACGGGCCCCTCCCTTGTCCTGGGCCACTGCTACCTCTTTCTGGATCACTGGCAAACACCCTGGCTGAGACGTCACCATTCACAGAAGATACTGGCCTGGTTCTTGTGTCACACATCTGTGTGTGTGTGTGTCTGTCTGTGTGTCTGTCTGTCTCCATCTCACCCTAAGTAATTCCTTCTAAACAACACTTGGGATGAATTGTGCACTCAGTATGCTTCATCCCTAAACACCTGAGCATGCATTTCCTGGAACAATGACATCATCATGCATGTTCACAGCACAGTCAAGTGAAAAAATTAACATAGATGCCACCCAATCTGCACATTTTATTCCAGAAAGGCCTTTATATAAAACAAAAAGAAGACAGGTAGTGTTGGCATAACCTTTAATCCCAGCACTCAGGAAGCAGAAGCAAGTGGAGCTCTGTGAGTTCAAGGTCTACAGAGTGGGTTCCAAGATAGCCAGAGCTACACAGAGAAACCCTGTCGGAGGGAGGAAGGGAAGGAGGGAGGGAGGGAAGGAGGGAGGGAGGGAGGGAGGGAAGGAGGGAGAGGAAGAGAGAGGATAAATATGGCAGAGTCCAACTCAGAACCACATGGGATATTACCGTAACATCTCTTTTGTTTTCATTAATCTAGAAGTGGATTCTACAATAGAACATTCTAGAATGACAAGGTCCTTTATAACAATGTCCTTTATATATTGTCCTAGACAGTCTACGCCACTAGACACATGTACTCAACAAGCACTTCAAATGTTCAAATGAACAGCTCAATTTCCCTTCTAATTTTACTTTAATTCAGTTAAATTTAGAGGCTGTGCATGGCTGAGAACCATTGGCTATGAAGTGTCCCACGTCTCTGTTCTATAACCTGAAGAGCAGCCAACCTTAGAGAATTCCATTCCCGTGAAGTTCCTAGAGTCCAGATTCAGAGACAAAAAACACTTGAGGAGGAAGGTTTGTGTGAGTGGTGAGAGTCTGAGAAAGAGCCATCCTGGTGGTAGTTGAGGATGGGGACACACACACACACACACACACACACACACACACAAAGCTATACTTGGAAATGGGGAAGGCAGAGCTAGGTATGGTGGCCCAGCCCTGTAGCCCCAGCACCTGGGAGGCTGAGACAGGAGAACAGCATATTCTGGGCTAGCCTAGGCTATCCAGCAACACTCTAACTCAAAACCAAGGGGGGAAAAATGGTTACAATAAATGTTTATATATTACAAAAAAAAATTTAAAAAGAAAGATTTGGAGACATTGTGACCCACAGACAGAAGGCCACGTGACGATGATGGACGAGAATGAATTTGCAGAAAGCCAGCAACAGCAAGTATTACCAGCAGCCTGGGAGAGAGAGGCCTGGAACACACACAGTCTCCCTCAGGAGCCCAAGAGGAAACCATCACACTCAGGCTGTCCCCACCTCTGGGCTCCGCCAGCAAGGGGCACATTTCTGCTAATGCAAGCTGCGAGTTAGCAGACAAGCACAGATAAAGCAGCTGCAGGAAGGAACAGTGCTCATACACACAGCCCAGCCTGGAAAGTGGGACAAGGGGAAGCACTACACCCCAGAGCCCCGGCGCCACCCCTGCCCTGTGGAGGGCTGAGCTTCCAGCCTGCCTCAACTATTTTTGCCCACAGCTTCTCTCTAATTTCCACTACATGTTTATTTTAATTCCTCCCTGGCCTCCCATTTTGGAGTTAATTACACCGGTCCCAACCATAATCATGGCCAGCGAGGCCAGGCTTCCTTTCAGGGTTCAGTCAGGCCAGTAGCCCTTGTCCAGCAGCCCAGCCTCAGCCTAGATCCACCCCACCGCCACCCCCACCAGTGGCCACTTGGGCAACCTAACCTTCAAGAGCCCCGCCCCTGGAAAAAGGCCACACAGGCCAGGGCTGTCTTCACGGACAAGGACAAAGGACCTGGAGAGTAACACAAGGATCTACCATGCAGCAGCACGCACACCTTCTTGCCTCCCTTCCTGCAGAGCTTCCTGCGACCTGTTCACTTATGTCTTTAATCGGCTTTAACCACTGTCCTGTGAGCCGCCTTATCTAACACAATGAAAACTGAGGCAGTAAGCTAAGGACTTCGGCACACAAGCGAGCCCATTATCTGCTTCAGAGAGGAGGGTACTTGAGATGAAAGGGTTAAGCATAGGGTCATCTGCTGTTCATGCCTACCAACAACACCCTTAAACCCTCCCGCCTTAATATACAATTAGGAAAACTGAGGCCAGGGGTATCAGGGCTGTAGGGAGGAATACCTGGCTGGGAAGGCCAGGACTATGCTGCCTGTCGGTCTCTTTCTCTCCCCATGGAGGCAGGGCACAGGCAGCTGATTATGAAGTTCAGATCCCTTCTCCCCACTGACTGAATACCAGGAGGGCCTAAGACTGAGCGAGACCCAGCAGTTGGAGCCACTCACTCCTATAGTATAGAGACTGGTTTAGATTCTAGACAGAGTCCGGAAGGATGGAAATGAGAGAAGAGAGGCCTGAGGCTTCTGCTGCCTGTCTCAGCACAGAGACGCAGCCTGAGTGAGGCCCTGGCAATGACCACACAGACCTTCCCCGTTCTTGGCCAACCTGAGGGGGCTATCACTTACAGCCATGGAATCCGTGGTTGAACATCAGGGGTACACAGATTTTCTCACTGACCTGTCCTGGCCTTCCGGGCCTTCACAGGGCAGCCAGAGGCCTCACAGTGTCCCGAAGCAACACTCAAACTCAGAAGAGCTCTGGCGAGTGCCCTTGAGAATAATAGGGCTCTCTATGGGTAACAAGCAGCAGGCCACTGTGTCTGCTCAAAGCACTCAGAGAGGGCACCTCCTGTTGTCTATGACTCTCCTTGGGCTCCACCTCTTGACCAAACAACCCTGCTTAGTGGGGCCTTGGTGGTGGGGGACCCAGAGTAGATTGTTCTGGAAACACCAGCAGTTCCTCTTGCTGAGCAGCTCTGGGCGGATCTAATCAGGCTAAAATCACATTAGCACGAGGACACACACAGCCTCCAACCCTCATACCTCCCCAGGCTCAGTGGGGCAAGAAGCCTGACTGCTGCTCACTGTCACTTGTCATTGAGCTGTAGCAAGGATGGGGGGAAGGGTGAGCCACCTAACAGCACAGAGGAGAGTGTTGAGACTCAGCCCAAGTGGCCTCACCGCAGCCATTTCTCCATGGTGTGGGGCTTTGAAACCAACCGACCACAATAAAGCAACCCTTTCCAGGCTGAAGAAGAGACCCATCAGGAGGGGCAACCTAAAGGCTGCGGAGACCTCATCACCTCTGCAGGGCTCATGGCATGCTGCCAGAGTGAGGTCATGCAGAGGGCATTCTGCTGGATGCTCCATGCTCAGCACTGAGATGTGGACATAAAAACAGAACTGGGGGGTGTGAGGGGGTGTGTGGAGGAATGTTCTCTGTATGCTGAAAATAAAGGAACTGGTTTGGCCTATGTAGAGCACCGTAGAAGTGGGTGGAGAATTAGAGGACAGACAGGTAGGAGAAGGATGGAGTTAGTCAGTCGCCATCCGACCCCGGAGAAGAACAGACATGTAAGGAACACAGGTGAGCCACGGCCGAGACACGTGGCAGACAGATTAATGGAAATGAGTTGATTTAAGATGAAAGAGCTAGTTAGTAATGTGCATAAGACATGGGCCAAACAGTATGAAGATAACATAAGTGTCTGATTCATTTCTTTGGGGCATAAAAGCTGCCACAGACCAGGTTCCAAACCTCCAGGCCCAAACGGGCCCAGAGAAACATGCTACAACAGTGAGGTCATCTGCCTGAAGTTACACAGCTAGCTGACGTCATGTTTAGTTTCAATTGACAAAATCACCTAGGAAGCGGGAGGGGGATCTCCATCTCTAAAGGGAGGTCTAGATCAATGGTTCTCAACCTGTAGGTTACAACCCTTCAGGGAGGGGTTCAAATGACTCTTTGACAAGGATCACCTAAGACCATAAGAAAACACAGATGTTTACATTACCATTCATAACAGAAACAAAACGACAGTCATAAAGGAGCAACAAAAACAATTTTATGGCTGGGGTCACCACAGCATGAGCAACTATAATTGAAGGTTGGAAGCGATAGGAAGGTTGAGAACCACTGGGCTAGATCCAGTTAGTCTGTAAGAATGTTGGTCCCGCCCCTACGCCAGCTACCTCTCGAGACTTTGCAGACCCCTCTCTCTTTCCTTTCTGCCGCCGCCATGCCATCCAGACTGAGGAAGACTCGGAAACTCCGGGGCCAAGTGAGCCACGGCCACGGCCATATTGGTAAATACCGAAAGCACCCAGGAGGCTGAGGAAATGCTGGAGGCATGCATCACCACAGGATCAGCTTCAACAAATATCATCCAGGTTCCTTCGGGAAAGTTGGTATGAGGTATTTAAAGAGGAACCAGAGTTTCTGCCCAACTGTCAACTTGGATAAATTGTGGACACTGGTCAGTGAGCAGACACGGGTCAATGCTGCAAAGAACAAAATGGGAGCTGCTCCCATCATTGACGTTGTGCGATCAGGCTATTACAGAGTTCTGGGGAAGGGAAAGCTCCCTAAGCAGCCTGCCATCGTGAAAGCCAAATTTTTCAGCAGAAGAGCTGAAGAGAAGATGAAGGGTGTTGGAGGCGCCTGTGTCCTGATGGCCTGAGGCCCCTCTGGGAAAGCTAACTAAATGCTAACATTTAAAAAAAAAAAAAAAAGAATGTGTCTTAAGTTAATTGAGGCAGCAAGGCCAACCCACTGTGGGTGCCATCACTCACTGGTCTGGGGTCTCGGGCTCTGAGAACAGAGAAAGTAAGCTAGGAAGTAACACAAGCGCCCATTTACCTCTGCTCGTCACTGGGAATGACAGGGATGGAAGCAGCTGCTTCAAGTTCCTGCTGCCTTGACTTGCCAACAGAGGAAACTGGAGCCAGATAAAGTCTTCAAACTTCTCTTGCTGAGGTATTCTCTACAGTGACAGGGCAGTGAGTTAGAACACTGGCCCTAAGCCTGGAGCGTGCAGAATGAACACAAGTGGCCTTGACACTGACCACTGAGGACAAAGGGCCACTAACCTCGTGACAGGATGCCATCACACCACCTGTAAGATCCAGACCTGGTTCACAACCCATCCCTCTATCTCACAGATGAAGCAGCTCAGACAGTGTGGTCATGGGCAGCCACAGCAGCATAGTCCCGTCCCACCAAGGATGGTGGGTCTCTACGACATTTCTGCCAGGCAGCCCACTCATCCTATGCAGCCATGAAAAGATAGCAGAGTGCCCAGGACTGCCCTTTGTCTAACACAGATCTGGTTCCTGGCTCTTGAGCCACACATTTCCACAGCAAGGGCCCCAGCGCCAGCTCTGACCTCTGGGAATCTCCATGGCTGACTCACAACAGTCACAAAAGCCCCACTGTACAGGGTTTTCCAGAACTCCAGGCGCTGACCAGAGCCCCACTGAGCTGCTCACAGCAACCCCAACTCACTGCAGTGATAAGGAAACCAAGGTTCCAAGTCCCCTCCTGGCCTATCCAAACTTACCAGCCAGGACTCCACATAGCTGGGGGCAGATCTGAGACATTGTGATCTCAAAGCCAGATTGCTGTTACTGTTAAGTTATCCCGTGCAGGGTTAAGGGCAGAAGGATAACATGGGGTTTTTTGTTTGTCCTTGGTTTTGCTTTTTATTTTTTTAAGATGTATTTATTATGTATACAGTATACAGAAGAGGGTACCAGATGTCATCATAGATGGTTGTGAACCACCATGTGGGTGCTGGGAATTGAACTCAGGACCTCTGGAAGAACAGTCAGTGCTCTTAACCTCTGAGCCATTTCTACAGCCTGGTTTTTGTTTTTTAAAGAAGAAACCAATCCTTTCAGGAAATTATGTCTATAGCAGGTATCAAGAAAATACTACGAGTAAAAGTCAGCCATTGCCCTGCATCCTTATACGAGCACAGACCTAATGCTGGCCAGTGAGATTATTTAAATCATTTTGCATATAATAATCAACGAGCAGGTGTATACCGCTAACAGTCTGAGACCTAGGGCTTCATATGCTTAGAATCCATCCTGACCAGGGGCTGTCATTTTCAGCCCCAGCTGCAGATGTAGAAACTTAAGACATGAGAAGGGAGGTGTGCCGTGAAACCTGGACCCGAGCCTGTCCTGCCTGGAGCTCCCTGGCCAGCTGGAGAGAATGACAGTGGAAGGCGGGGGCAAGACTGGGGCTTTCCTGCTCACTCCCCCACACAGCTCCTCACCCCACCCCACACCCCACACCCCACACCCCGGGGATCAGCACCGGCACCTGACAGAGCTCTCAACACTCACTTTTACCTCCCTATCTCACCTTTCCCCACCCCCAGGATTCAGCCACATTCTAGAGCAGACCCATAACACCATGCCTGGTGCTGATTGATAGCCTGGCCTAACTCCGGCATGCCTAGTGCTGATAGCCTGGCCTAACTCCGGCATGGCATGCCTGGTGCTGATAGCCTGGCCTAACTCCGGCATGCCTGATGGTGATAGCCTGGCCTAACTCCGGCATGGCATGCCTGGTGCTGATAGCCTGGCCTAACTCCGGCATGCCTGGTGCTGATAGTCTGGCCTAATTCTGGTAGAGTGTGCCCAAAGCCTACTACTCCCATTTAATAGCCACTTGTCCTGCTCATGCCTCAGCTTTCTAATCTGTAAAATGAGCACAAATTCTACTCCCTCCACCATTCTGAATCATTTGTTCAGGATAGGCAACAAATGAGCAGGCAAAGCAGGGCCCTGAAATAAGACTGGACGTGGGGGCCACTGGAGAGATGGCTCAATGGTTGAAAGTACTGACTGCTCTTCCAGAGGACTCAGGTTCAAACCCCTCTGGGAATACACATAGCCGCTCACAACTGTCTGTAATTCCAGTTCCAGAGAACCTGAAACCCACTGCAAAACACCAAAGCACATAAAATAAAAATAAATTAATTTAAAAAGGAAAAAGATTGGAATGGACAAGGCCCACAACCTTATCAGGACCTTGAGAGTGGAGCTAAGGCTGATAGCAGACCACAGCAGGCCTGCGCCAGGACCTTCCTTGCCGCCCACCATCCACCCTGATGGAGTTACGTCTGTTGCCTCCACCAGATTCTAATCAACTCTCAGCTCCTGAGAGTAACCACCCGGGGTGGTGGGAAGACAACAGTTACCCAGAAACCCTGTGGACAGAGTCAAGTTCTCTGCTCACCGGCCCCCCCAAGTCCTGCTCCTCATGCTTCTTTTGTGCACTCAGGGGTCTGCCAGAGAGTAGCCACACCCATCACAGGCCCAGGAAGAATGTGAAGGCCACACCCAGGAAGGGTGGCACAGCAGTTCCACATGCCCCACCACCACCACATACATACACAGAGTGACACTTTTCCAAGCCTCGAGGTCTCTGAGAGGTGGGGACCACCGTATGCAACTGCCCTGCTCTGCAGGAAGGCTCGGGCGAGCACCACAGCTATTGGTGTTCATTGTAGAATATTTCAACAAGTGGAACTGAGACTGCTCTGCTTTCACTGTCTCTGCTTCTGGCTGGTGTGACACTGCACCTCCCTGGGGCCCAGGGTCCTGCTGATCAGAGCTTTGACTGGGATGACTTTGATCAATAAAAAATGGGGAACGAATTAATGTCCTGCTTTATTTATGCCACGCTCATTCCAAAAACCATTTAAAACAGCATCATTACTATTTAATAGGTCTAGTTGCTGGAATGAATCAAATTTGGGGCTCTTACAGTAGATAAACAGGTGATCCTGGGTGACAAGCTGGCCAGACTGGTCCCCAGAGCACATACTGAGGCCACTCTTTCCTTTAGGAACCAAATACCCTGGATAATGCCCAGCATACTACAGGGATTTGGGAGCTGGAAACAATGGATGTCCACAAAGCACCCAGACATGGTTCCACCTAAAGGTACAACAGTCTTGCATCTTCCCAGCACAGGGGACTCTGGCTACTCTAGTATCAGAGGTGTGCACTCTAGCGTGGGTGTGTGTGTGGGTGTGTGTGTTTGTATGTGTGTGTGTGTGCGTGCGCTACCAACCTCTGCAACGGCTGGCTGACCTCAGATGAGAAACTGAGGCACACAGGCTGGGGCTGGCTGCAACAAGACCAACATCACCCTACATTCACTCACAGCACCTTGAGACTTCCCAGGCTATCTATCCCCAGGACCATTATGGTGAGACAGTTGAGATGGTGTGATGTCAGTCTCCCAGAGAATCCAGCCAGCCCATTCACTGCTCCCATCAGGGAACAGACTGCAGAGAGGATGGGTAGGGGCTGATCTGAGGAGCACAGGGATTTGATTATGTCTGAACGGTTTAACATGAATACTTCCTGTATGCTTCTTCAGCTGCACACACATCATCCAGATGAGGTGCCAACAGCTGGGGATGAGCCTAATGCCTTCAGGCAGGGCTACACCAGGTTTCTTCTGTACAAGGCTGGAAGGCTGAGTGGCCAGTACTGTAAGAACGGAGGAAGCAATGTTTTCCTTGTACCCCAGGTCTGCCAGGGATAGGCCTTGCCCCCTATTCCCCTTATTAGGGCCTGCATGTCCTGTGTGGAGGGAGCAAAGAGCACACAGAGATGGCTGGCCTTCTCCAATAGGGCAGGAGAAAGGTCCAGGACACAATCTACCTCCTTTATCATGTCCCAAGGTCCTCACACTGCAGGGTCATTCACAACCAATGCTTACATGCCAGGTGGCATGTTTACCTTCTCCAACAACAAATAGCGCCAGATGATCACAGGCTGGGCCTGGCATTGCGCCAAGGCCGTCATACCACTGTTGGGTACTTTCTTTCTAATGTGCCCTTGAACTGATGATGTAGAAATGACTCAGGGATCAACCCTTTCTCTCCCCCGCCCCTTCTCCCTCCTGCTGGCCATGAGGTAAACTGAACTGCTCAGTACAATACTCCTTTTGTCACTGAGGACTGAAATTCTGAGAGCTTATGAGTCCTTCTCCCTTGAGCTGGTATTACGTCACAGTGAGCAGAAAGCTAACTAAATCTGGTAACAAGAATTTGACAAGTCTGTGATCCATGCCTAGACCCCAAACTCTAACCCAGCTCTCAAATCCCAGTTGCCACAGCTACCGCATCCCCCATCACGGGCATGGGCATCCCACTGACAAAGGCTCCCTCCCCTCTGGGTTCCCTGAGCTGCTGGAGCACCCAAGCTGCTGTCAGCAGGGACGAAACCCAAGAAATCAGAGTCTGTCATCATGGCCATGTGGATCCATCTGTGTCCAGAGCCCAGGCCATGGGAGCCGTTTCCAGAGGCTATGGGATGGAGCTCTCCGCAGAAGAGACTCCCACTCAGCCAGGGATGAGGGAAGCTGAGAAGAAACCAAGCTTGGCTCAGCCTTCAAAGTCCTTTGTCACCCACACCTGGGAACAGAGCCACTCAGGAAAAGCACTCAGCTAGAAGTAGAAACAGGTGGGCGGGGCCGGCAGGAGACTGTCCTGGGCTCTAAGACCCTGTTAACCCACAGACACTTCACTGGACGCCACTGCAACCTAAGCTGAGAAGATGGAGCCTGAACCCAGCAGAGGGGGGAGACAAGAGAATAACCAGCTCTCTGCCCAGTCAGCCTCCCACCCTCTATGCGGCTAATGACCTGTCTGAGCCTCAGGGATAACAGTGGCCCAGAGTATCAAGACTTCAAGGTCAGGGTTTTCAAAGCAAAGGTTTTCTATAAAGCTGGCAGGAAATTGCTTTTCTAGTATCTTGTTGTATAACCATCTTCCTTAAGCCGGCTCAGAACGCCACCTGAGGGTTCAAATCCCACTCTCTGCTGCCCAGCTCTCCTAGGCAGGCAAGGCTCTAAGAGATTAGCCCAGACTCGGCCTCACCATGCCCCTACTAACTCTCCTACCTCCTCCGCCCCCTCCCCTGCTGCAATCCAGCAGCCAGACCATCAACATGAGCCCACAAGCCGCCCGTGAAATTGCTCAGTCTCTGCCTCTTCATCTTCTCCATTTCTTCTCCCCTCTGTAAGTGGCCTCCAAGGTCACTCTGGGAGAAGTCTCTCTCCTCCAAGCAACCCTGCTCCTGTGTAATTTGGACAATCCAATTCCAGACAGACGCAGGCAGGCAGAGCGCTCTCCGCTGTTTTTCCCTATTGCACACTGACATCAAAGCCAAATGCATCCCTTAATGGTTGGTACACATCGAATTATCACTCTCCCATCTGCACAAGCCAGTCTTGCCATTACCCTGTCCCGCTGAGCTGAAAATGTGGTAGGAAAATTCTAACAGTAGCATCGGGGAGCTCCCAAGCAGAAGAACAAAATCAAACAATCTTACATGATTCGGAGTCAAGAGCCAACAGTCCTTAGCTCTGGGGTGGTAAGGCTGGAGCCAGGCCCACTGGGAAAGACTCAGGCCAGCCATGCATGTGGCAAAGTGTCAACATTCTCGGGTAAATTCTTGTTAAGTAGACTATCTCAGGAACTGAAGGGCAACAGTTGACCTTTGGGAATACTGGGGACAGGCTTTGAGTGACTTCACTTACAGTTCCTGCTGGGGATGCTAGATGCACCCTAGAAACTGTTCTCAGTCCCCCATGGATACCTCCAAAGTCCATGCCACTGGGAAACAACCCCCAGAGGGGATCCTGTTGGGGCCCAGAGATAATCAAGTAGCCATATCTGCTCTACAAGTCCACCAGGATCAGGAACAGTTAGATTGTAGCCCTTGTGCAGACTGAGATCTGCCACATCACTCACTGCTCAATACCGTCTCCTCACCTGACCAATGCAGATAGATAACAGTAGCACACTGAGACCGTTACCAGTCCACAGTTGAGTCACTATGGAAGTGACTATAGTTGGATTTAGAAAGTTGTCCCAAGGCCCATGTGTCAAGTCTGGCCACTTCTTGATGCCATGGGGCGGTGTCAGAACCTTTTTGAGGTGAAGCCTAGGGCTGGAGAGATGGCTCAGTGGTTAAGAGCACTGACTGCTCTTGTTCAGTTCTCAGCACCAGCATGGTGGCTCATAAGCACCTGTAACTCCAGCTCCAGGAGATCCAACACCCTTTTTTGGTCTCCACAGGTACCAATCACACAGTACACATACATACACACAGACAAAAAACTCATATGATTTTTGTTAATCTCTTTAAAAAGAGGTAGGGTGTAATGGGAAGTCTCACAGAGATTGGACAGTACCCTCTAAACTCCTCCCTCCCTTTATTATTGCTGCCCTGCACCCTGGTCTTGAGCAGGTGGCTCCACCATGCCTGTGGCACACCCAGACACAATGTGTTGCCTCACCACACCAGGAAGAGAGGACCGCCCCTGAACCAAAACCTCCACAGTAGGAGACAGCCTTTCCTTCTAGATTGACATCTCAAGTATTTATCACAGTGACAGAAAGCCAACTGTCACACTAGGGCTGCTCAAACATTAGGCAAGTGCTAGCAGGCAAGACCCCAAATCCAGAGACGTCACCACCATCTGTAGGTACAAGGAATGCTGCTGCTTCTGGAAACCAGGTACCTGAGCTCAGGCAGCTAGGCAAGCCCCCCTAAACTAGGGGACATGGAGGTACAAACTACAGGGAGCTGCACAGGCCTATGTGCAACCAGGTTCTGGTAAGAGTTCCCAGGCTGGCTTGCTCCCTCCTCCCTGGACCCCACATGGCAGACCTGGAGGGGTGTGATGGAGACCCTTACAAGGGCACAGGCCCATTATGAAAGCTTTGTTCAAAGCCATTGCCTAAATCTAATCGGCCTCCAAGACCACTTTCTGATACCAGCCCACTGGGGTCAAGGTTGCAATCCATGAGTAGGGAGACACAGGCATTCAGTAAATGACATCACATGCAATACTCAGAATAGAGCTCCTCCCAAAGACAACATCTGACACACACACCCCAAACTTTACTGCTGAGTTACTGTGGAAGAGGTATCTTCACAGACATAACTTAAAGATCTGTAGACCAGTACCCTAGCTCTCTAGAGAAGCAGCCAGCCTATGAATAGGAGAAGCTGGGACTATTGTGACACAGCCCAAAGCCACAGGACACCCAAAGACACAGAACAGAAAAGGCCAGGCAAAGCCCAGGCAGAGTCCCCATGGGGAGTGCGGCTCACACCTTGGTTTGGAAGTCAGTCTCCAGCAGGAAGACAGCGCAAATTCCTTCGTCCACCCCTACCTAGTCAGCGGGTGCTGCAGGGGCAGCCAGGCCAAAGCAGCCCTCCGGCCCTTAGCCTTCCCTCCAAAGGCTCAACACAGCAGGCTCTTCCAAAGCACCACAAAGAGAATGAATGCAGGAACATGTTGACAAGGGCTTCTATGGCCGTGACAAATATCTGAGGAAATCGACTTAAAAGAAGGAAGATCTGTTTGGGCTCATGGTTTCAGAAGTTGGTCACTACTTTGGGACTGACTTACGCCCAGGCACCATAACTAGAGTGTGGCAGCGGAGGCTGCTACATCAAGGCAGCCCTGCACTGGAAGAAAAGGCTTCCCCAGCACGTTCCGCCTCCCAGTAAAGCTTCCCAAATCGCCTCAGGGTTATCTCCTCTGATATGAGAGTCTTCAGAGTCCCTTCGTATCCCAAAAGCCCAGCAATGGCCACCAAGCCTTTCACACGGGCATTCAGAGGACATTTAGGATCTAAACAACAAAAGGACTGGCATTCGAAAGAGGCACAAGTTTCTGAAAGCCCTCTCTGTCATTCATACTGCTCACAAGTGCCCACCAGACTGCCCAGGCTGAGGCCCCAGACCCTGAGCCAGCCACATGAGGGCCCAGGATGGCATCCATCTGGGACTCTGAGTAACAAAGTCCACAAGGGATCTCTCCTTGGATCGGCTCCCATTTCCCCTACCAGACACCATGAAATCTCACTTCTGCAGCAGATACCCCTTCAGTCATGTGTCACTCAAGGAAAGGACAGAATAAGACTAACCGAAACAAGACTGTCTCAGCTAGGCAGAGCTCTTAGTCTATTTATTCTCCATCACCTATTCCTGAGAACTCCTGCCCTCAGGGACCATGATTTCCAAGCTGTACACAGACCCACTTATTCAGAGGCTGTCTTCATGTGCTGGTCAGGTTTCTGTCAACTCCACACAGGCTAAGGCCATCTGGGAACAGGGAACCTGAACAGAGAAAAATGCCTCCATCCGACAGCCAGTAAACAAGTCTGGGAGGTGTTTTCTTGGTTAATGGTTGCTGTGGGAAGGAGCACCTGAAGGCAGCTGTGACAGACCTCTCACTCCTGCACAGGCAGGTGGCCCTCCCATGTGACAACTCAATGCATTACTACAGGTATCACAAGCCTCACACTCTCAGCCATGCTGCACACCCCTCAGTTAGTGAGAAACCACCCTGTGGCTGGCACAGCGAGGCGAGCACGCCTGGAATGTTAGTATGTGATGTGTATACACCTTGTGTGTGGGATGCATGCCTGTGGGTGAATAGATACCAGTGTAAAAGCGTGCAGTAGGGGTGTGTGTGTGTGTGTACATGCATAGGCAGATGTATATGTGTCTCTGTTTTGACTAATAAAATTGTCTAATAAAAAATTTTTAAACCCAGGTAAATAATTTTGAACTACAAAGATCTGTTTGAGCTCATGGTGTCTGGTAGGGTAAGCTTGTTTTTCCTGTTTCTTCAATGCAATTCCTTTTCATTTTACTCTTTGTATACAGTAAACACAAGATTAGCAGGAAAAAGGAAGATAGATGTCCTTCCTTCTGCTGCCCCAACAGACTGTCATCCTGAGAACCTGGGCGGGCAGAGAGATCACCTCTGAAGCCTGTTCTGCAGGAATCGCAGCAGCTTTCTGCGCTCTTCCTCAGGCTTCTGATCTCCCACAGTCTCGTGGGCTCAAGAGTCACCATCTGCTTTGCCAGTTTAGGGGTCCAAAGACTTTGCTTTTGAAGCCTCCTGGCCTGTGTCACGAGGAAACACTCGTGATTCCCAAAAATCAGAGCTCAGAGAGTCCAGCCATCAATGGCAACCACTGCTCCAGACGTCTGCCTCCCATCCTGGTGAAATGCACTCTGAGAACTCTGCCTCCCATCTTGGTGAAATGCACTCTGGGAACTCTCCTACTACCTGGTTTCACTCTCAAGATCAAACCACAAGCCACTGGGGCACAAGGCACAGGACAGAACTCTGCTGACAATGGCTTCCCAGGTGGTTCTGAGCAAGCCCCTCCCCTCTAACCCCCCCCAGTTGGAGAGGAGCAGGACAGAAGCTTGGGACATCGAGCAGAGTCAAGAAGACTTCCTCAGACTTTAAAGGGGCGGTCTTTCCCCAGCTCCCTAAAGCAGGCCCTCGGCGACCTTCCGGGTCTTGGCACACCACCCACCCTTCTGCAGGGCCCTGCTCTGCCCCGGCCTCTCAGTTCTCCAGATCCCTGCTTCTCTCGTGGCAGTGCACAGATTCTATACTTTTCTGTCTGCCACCCCCTCCAGCCTGAGGACTTCCCCTAATGTTTTGGAAACTTAAACTCAGGTCAAAGTGAGATGGAGGTTTCTTTTGTTTCTAGTTTCCCCCTCTTATAGTATGGCTCTTCTCAGGGCTAGCGTGGGGAAGGTGATCCCTGGAGCAAGGTCAGTCTCCAAGGCTCCCTTTCTCAGAGGCCCACAAAACCCTGCCGGTTAGAAAGCTGAACTTTCTAGAAATTCCAGTGATCCCCACACCCAAGCAGGGCAGAGGGGAGAGGGCGCCACAGATAGATGCCAGGGAACAGGTGGGCCAGCCTAAGTCAGGAACGAATGTTCACAGCTGCAGACTCACCCTCAGGCCCCAGCCCAAAGGAGCCCAGCATGTGATGTCTACCCAGGGACAGAGGGCAGGGTAAGAAAGCTGAGCCAGAGCTGGCGTTTCAGTATTGATCCCATCTGCTCCAGGTCACGAGAAGGGCAGAAAGTGCTAACGGCAGCCTCCCACCTGCCCTTGGCACCCTGGATCCCAGAGCCAACCCGAGTTGCTGTCAAGGCATCCAGGAATTCTGGATGCTCATCCTCTTGCTCTTGCTAGCATATTCTGGGCTAGGATGGTAAAGCAGGGACACAGTGGCCCAGGCTTGCCTACGCTGGGAAAGGGTCCTGTCACCTATGAGCAGGAAAGGAAAAGGCCTAGAGAATGGGTTTCTTTCATTTTTCTCCCAATATAGAAATAACCTCTCCTAGACAAAGAGAAAGGACTCCCAGGAATTCAGCATCCTTGCCCTGTGATGCCACAAACCAGAGGTTCCACTCAACTGCTTCAGTGCTCTGTCCAAGTTGGTGCTGGCTGTGACACAGGATGACCAGATATTGGGTCTAGTACCTTCTCACTGGCACCTAAATGCCTCTAACTCACCACAGAGGTGGGTATAGTTGGCCTGCCTTGGGCTCAACATTCCTCCCATGTCCTACATGTGGACACTCAGACTGTTTCCAGTTTCACCTGTAGTCAGTCAGGTGCATGATGGTAACAGTTGAGCTTGTGCATCACATGGAAGAGAGGCTTCCTTCTATCAAAGGAATTTCCATGTCTGGGTCAAAGATCCCAACTTCCAGATCCCTAGCAAACTCACCCTGTAGGCAGAGCAAGAAACAGAGAAAGCCAAGTGCCCCCTCCCCCTTTACTCCAAGCACCATGTATAGATAGCTCTGAGGACCCTGTACTATGCCCCTCACCAAGGCTGCTCTTCCCAGGCTACAATCCATGACTACCATTCATTATCCAACAGCCTCTGGCTGAGCCCACAGGACACCAGGGCCCAGCTCCTCACCACCTTCCACAGTCCACTCATCCTTCATTCACTTGCCTATCAAATTTGCATCATGCCCCACTTTGTGCATGAAAAAAGAGAATGGCAACCCCACCTCACCCTGCCCCATCCCAGGTGTTATTTTAGGGCGCAGGGGATGGGGCCACCAAGGGAAGTGAGAGAGCAGTCAAGCGACTCAGAGGTGCTAAGAAACGGAGCATGCTCACAGCCCCTGCATCCCCAGGGCAACCAGGAGACAGAAACCCAACAGCGGCGGTTCATTCTCTGAGCAGACAGAAGTCATAACCAAGAGTACAAGGGTAGCCCCCCACTGCTGCCACCCAGAAGGGACACTCAAACTCCCGACATCCCAGTTTTCGGGAGCATGGATCCAGACCCAGCACCCCAGCAAGCCCAACCCAAGTTCTATGCACATTCTTGTCCCACTCTGTTTCTGCCCAGATCCTGCCCCACCCCAGGGATCCCAAGCTGTTCCCCTCTTACAGCCCCTTGCTATTCCACATTGTTAAGCATCTCTGACAACAATGCATTACGTCCAGACAAAAGAAAGGGCACAGTCTCACAGACTAGAAAAAAATAAACATTCACATCTTAAATCCTGGAACCTCAAAGGAACCCTCAAACCAAGAAGGGTTTTACAGACGCACCACTAGACTATCCATCCAGGCTTGGCCCAGTATGATCTGCCCTCACTTCACCTCCCTCTGGAATGCTGCTGTCCTCAGAGGTACCCAGGTACCTGCCCATCCTAACTGTTAACCCCATTTGTGGTGATACAGATTAAATTTTCTGGATCTCTGTTAGTTCAAGGCCTAACACAGCCAGGCAGTGGTGGCACATGCCGTTAGTTTCAGCATCTGGAAGGCAGAGGCAGGATGATCTCTGTGAGTTCGAGGCCAGCCTGATCTACAAAGCAACCAGGACACAGAAAACCCTGGGGGGGGGGGAGGGCTGGAGAGATGGCTCTGTCTTCTGCTATTACAGACTATTTTTATTAAATATACCACTACACCCACCTGCCCAAAGAATACCCTGATTTTCTCCCTTCCCGGACCCTATGAGGATCCACACCAAAATCAACATCATCTCTCCCAACTCTGAGGACACTATCTCCTAAAGGAGCATCAGTCAATATCCCTCAGTCATCACTGGACCCCCTGAATGAAGTCACATCCCAAAGGCATAGGGTCATCAGCTCACCACAGCGGCCACCACCCCCTCAACCCTCATAAGCACCCCAGAACTACCAAGGCCTCAGTCCCCCACAAGGGCAGACAGAGCTTGAGGAAGGAGAATGGAGCTCCCTCCATACTGGCTCCCTCCCCTCCACATTGCAGCTCGTGGATGCAAAGCTAAGGCACTAAGACTCGGTGCTCCGAATCCCAGCTCTGCTCCTTAGGTCGGCAGCTGAGACCAAAACCCACCACCATCAGCCCAGCCCACTCCACTTATTCCTCCAATGGCTTTCAAGAGATGCCAGTTGAGTGGTTTGTTTCAACTTTCCTTTCCATTCTATTCAATGTTACCAAATGTAACTCTTCTGTTTCCCACAGCACCTCCCTGGCTCCCTCTGCCAGCAGTCACTCTCCTTTCCCCACCGCTATTTTATGAAGCCTTCTTTCCCCTGCAACCTTGTCAAGAGACCTGGGGTATGATTCATCCACTTTGGTCCAAAACAAATGCTATCATGCATGCATGGCCTTACTGGTCACTCATATTTTGTTCTGATTACCTCTGTCAATAGGAATGATATGGAGCTAACAAACTAGCAGGTGTCATGGAGCCAAAACATTTCACACAGTACAAAGGTGGCCAAGGCGAGGGTCAAGATTCGGGTCCTAAGTGACATTACTACCCCCTACATGTCCAGGAACTCCGTTCAGACCTGGTAGGGCACAAAGGATGGACGAGTCTGGGTGGGGGGTGACTCCTCTCTGAAGCCCAGTAACAAGGGGCTCAGAGAGAGAGAGAGAGAGAGAGAGAGAGAGAGAGAGAGAGAGAGAGAGAGAGAGAGAGAGCAGTGCTGCACTCCCTTAATCCCAGCACTTGGGAGGCAAAGGCAGGCAGACCAGCCTGGTCTATGGAGCTAATTTCAGGACAGCTAGGGTTACACAAAAGAAACCCTGTCTCAAAAAACCAAAAGGGGAAAAAAGGAGAAGGAGGAGAGAGGGGAGGGGAAGAGGAAGAGGAGGGGAAGTCACTGATGCTCATGAGGGAACCTGAATCTCAGCAGTCAGCAGCCTAGATGATCCAGGACAGAAGGAGAGACGGTGAGCCTGAGAGCGGGAACACTGGGGTAGGCACAGCCATCGCAGCACTGCCCCCAACTCAGGCTCACTTGGGCACGCAACAGACACCCAGGGCTCCTGCTGATAGAGGGCCTAAAAGATAAGCCCCTGGCTCAAACTGTCCCCATACATATCCCTGGGATCACCAATGTTCTGGAGAAGGACACCACACCATTTGAAGACTGGAAGCACACAGGACAGGCACCTCTAGCCATAGACTGGTCTGCTACAGAGTTTGCGCTCCAGATACGGAAGGCGACGGCTGGGTGTCCTTCAGTCTTTATTCCTGGCACTCGGTGTCAGATAACAACACTTATGATACCCTTCAGTCCAGGCTGGCTCCATGTCCACCACAACAGGACAGGGACCCAGGCCCAACCCATGAGGCCAGCCCTGGGCTCATGACCAAGTATGATCACCCAAGCCTTAGCAAATGCTTCTCCCGGTGACATCTATGAGACTGTCAAATAAGACTCAGCAGACACACTGTGAGTTTCCTGGCTGAAGCTTTGCTGGATCAATAGCAATAAAAGAGGCCCCAAAAATCAATTTAAGGCAATGTCCTTTTTAAGAAAAAACCACTCCGTTCATAATCAACATTCACTTTAAAAACAACAGATACGCTATTCTGGGTTTTCAGTCTGCTTGGCTGGGCTCTGCAAAGGCCACCTTGTCACCCTCAATGAACCAACATGCTGGGGACTAGCCCTTCCCCAGGGAGCTGGAGCCTAAGGCTCATTTCATGCCTACAGGAAGTGGCAGCTCACGCCTGCTATGGCCTGAATGAACTGCAACTTGCAAGCAAAGCTATTGGTTCAAACTGAGGGAAGAATCTAAAGCAGAGCCCCACAGCTCAAAGACAGGTCCTTGGCTCTGCAAGTGGCTATTGAGCCTGGGGGGGGGGGGGGCGGCACACCAACTGAGCTAGCATCACACCACCATCTCTTTTTTTGGTTGGCTGCTTTGGTTTTAGTTTTTGTTTGATCTGTGGAGACAGGGATCTCTGTGTAGCCTTGGCTGTCCTGAAACTTGCTCTATAGACCAGGCTGGCCTCGAACTCAAGAGAACTGCCTGCCTCTGCCTCCCTGATGTTGGGTGGGATTAAAGGTGTGTACCACTATGCCCGGCTACATCATCAGCTCTTGAGTCCTAAACATGGCCCTACCAAAGGAAGAAAGGGAAGAAAAGCAAAGCCATGCACGCACACAAATGCCAAGATGAAAACGCACTATACAGCAACAACACACACAAGATCAATAAAGAAATAGAGGAGACAGTCCAATCACTGAAACTCTCGCCAGAAAAGCATGAGGGACCGAGCTTGATCCCCAATACCAACATTAAAAAGTGGGGAGAAGGTTGGCTCAGTGGGTCATGAGGATCTGAGCTAAATTTCCAGCATCCATTAAAGCTGGACGTAGTCTTGAAAGCCCAGCAGAAGAGGAAATGGAAACAGGAGGGTCTCTAGGGCTTGCTGGCTACCAACCTGGTCAGGTTCAATGCGAGACCCTGATTCAATGAGAGAATAGGCAGGCGAGAGTGATGTTCTCACAAGCACACTCAGGCAAATGCATGCACATGGGGACATACACATTCACACATCAAAATAATTATAATTGTCCAGGAGGAGCTCACTGCTTTAATCCCAGCACTGAAGACGCAGAGGCAGGCACATCTCTGTGAATTAAGGCTATTCTTGTCTATATAACAAGCTCAAAGCCAGCCAGGTCTAAAAAAAGATAGACTGATAGATTGATTTTATAAAAAATTAAGAAGCAGGGGCCTGGAGAAATTGGCTTAGTGGTTAAGAGCACTGACTGCTCTTCCAGAAGACCCAGGTTCATTTCCCAGCACCCACATGGCAGCCTCCAATTGTCTGTAATTTCAGTTCTAGGGCATCTGAGACCCAAGGCAAAACACCAATGAACATAAAAAAAAATTAATTTTTTAAAAAATTTAAAAATTAAGAAGCAGAGTCAGGACGATCCCAGGTGGGTCCATATCCTTTTTTTTCCTTTTTACTCCCATTTTATTTTTTTTATTTATTGTGTGTATGTATGTAGGGTGCGTGGAGGGAAGTCAAATGATAATTTCTAGGAGTAGGTTCTTACCTTCCACCATGAGGGTCCCAGAAATAGAACTCAAGTCAATAAAGTCAATAGACACCTACACCCAATGAGCTCTCACTAGCCCAAGACAGCCTCTGTGTGTGTGTGTGTGTGTGTGTGTGTGTGTGTGTTTACATATAAAATCAAGATGGGTCTGTCTGTCTCTGGCACCACTGGTTAACTAAAATAAGGTAGAAAGGAACTGAGGAAGGACACTCACTATTGACCTTTAGCCTCTGCGTACAGAAACACACACACGCACACGCACACACACACACACACACACGCACACACACACACGCACACACACACACGCACACACACACACGCACACGCGCACACGCACGCGCACGCACACGCACGCACACGCACGCGCAC